>SZWC01006120.1:41204-145090 GCA_023375785.1 Penium margaritaceum
CACAGGTAGGAGTCCATTACTGGGCAAAGGGAAAATACTTTTCAAGAGAATAGACTGGCAGGCATCGCCGATGTAAACGGTACATGAGAGGACCGGGAATATATTTGTTGTACATGACAGGATTAGCCCCCCCCGGGAGGAGGCTGGTTACGAGGGGTCTCCCGGAGTGGGTCGCTCGGCGATGCCTTCGAACTAGGGGCACACCAGCACGGTGGGAAGTAACATATTTGCATCAACAGAGAGCGATAGACAGAAACCGTTTGCCCTTCACTCTGCTCTCCTGCGTTTTCATTCGCTCTTGACCTATCCGCGAGCACACACCGAAAAAACGGGGAGCCGTTGGAAGTTGCGGACTCCCTGCAGCCATCCGATCACTTTGGATGAACCGTGGCGTTAGTTCGCATCTATGATTCGAACTCAGACCGGGTTCATCCTTTTTCTGTCGAGTGCTCATCTCATGTGCATCAGAACAGCCCCGGTCTACGGGTGCGACGTACGCAAGGGTCTTCGCAAACCACTCTCTTGCAAACGCACAGGTTCGAAAGTCTTTCCTCACCACATTAACCGCTTGTGTGCAAATAGTCATATCTACTGCTTCAAAGTGATGCAGGTTCGGACGTGTACACACATCGCACTCCGCCCCTGAACATCATCGAGTAATAGCAGGGTTTGAAACCTGCCTTGTCGTTATCTGTGCTTGCCCTCCAAAATTTTCGACAAATTTTGCCGCAACACACGTGTAGACTCCACCACGTACGTAATAAACTGAAAAGCCGTGACACCATTGGCCGGCGATTTTACAAGTTGCTTTTGACATACAAACCAACGGGACATGTCATCGTATCATCCATGCCCCACGTTCATCCGGGATTCTAAAATCCCGTAGTTAGGGGTCCCACGAAGCGCCTAATCTCGACGTCGTCTCGCCGCGGCACGGGACCACGAAATTCTCTCGCAGCGCAAGTATCGTTTGCCATTCCTTACTGCCATCAGCAAAGCCAACACAGCCATGGGTACTTGGCCTCTCCAAGCCCTTGTCGGTTACAGCACAAGAAAGGTCAGCGGACTGCCAAAAGCTTGAGCACCAGGTGAGGGAGTGGACTGGGACAGGTATTTTCTCCCTCTTTCAGGGCAAGCTGAAGGGCCGACACACACGCGGCTGACAAGTGCAGTGCAGCTGTGTANCCATGGGAGGGAGCAGGACGAGGGGCTGAGGGAGGGATGGCAATAACTGACCTGAGGTGCCAGACGGGAAGAGAAATTTTGTTGGGTTGAAGGACTTCGTTCCGGTGGTTGGATGACAGCCAACAAATCTACGGCGGCTGGTGCTGTCATTTCTGATGATGTCACCCCTGATGCCGTCGCTTCAGAATCTCTCAGTTTCTGGCAGTTAGATCGGGACAGCCTGGAACCATCGTGACAGAATCCTTCACTCCTTCACTCAGCCTGTGTGCGCGCCCGAGCTCTGGACCCAGCGTGCATCCCAATCCGCAAACCTGCCGGTCCATCTGTTGAGGACCTCTGACAAGCTTTCCTTCATGTCTGCTTCGTTTTCCTCTGTTTCATTTTCCTCCCGTGGCTTGTACAAATGGGACATTCGGTAATGCCGCTGCCCTCAACAGTGAAATTCTAATAGTGATGCTGCTGCTGCAACTGCTGCTGCTGCTGCTGCTACTGCTGCTGTTGCTGTTGCTGCGTGTTACTGGTTCTGCTTTCGCGAACACCGCAGACGCCGCTCGGCCCATCGCTGCATGGGGAATGACGCAGCGCAAGGCTTTCGTGTGAGGTGCAACCGATCCGTCGCCAGCCCAAAGCACCGTCTCGCAGGCCAAATCTCGAGAAGGAGCAGCAGGCGAGGCACAAGAAACGTGGGAGGACGACCCCCAACGAGGGAAGGCAAACCACGTCGGCGCCCGCTTCCGCTGGATCTTTTCCAAGCCATGGCTGTCGTCTCCAGGGGGAAGACATGCCAGCTGCCACTTTCACCACCGTCGGCACTCTCAAGGTGCCGAGGCGAGGACGTGCAATTCCGGGGGGGGGTTCCGCAATCGACAAAATGGTTATTGGTTATGCTGACGATGGCGCGAACGGTGTAGCGAGCGCTCGCGTTAGTGCCCGTCTACGTCGCGTACCGGCCGTCTCCTCCTGGGAGGGGGTTGCGACGGCCATGTCGACTTCCCTCTATCCTGACTAATTGGTTAACCAGAGACGCGCCTCGAAGAATCGACTCAATAGTTGAACTAAGGTGGGGTTCCGAAATCAACTAAATAGTAATTAGTTATGTTGGCGAGGGCGCGAACGGCATGGCGAGCGCTCGCGTAAGTGGCCGTCTACGTCGCGGAACGGCCGTTTACTCTTGCGAGGGGCTCGCGACGGCCACGTCGATTTCCCTCGTAGTTCATCCTGACTAATTGGTTAACCAAGGACACGGCTCCAGGAATCGACAAATTAGTTGAACTAAATGGACTAAATGCACGAAGCGCGCCAGATAGGTCGACAAAATAGTTATGGTTTAAGCTAATTCCCGAACTTTTGGGCTGCTTTTAACGTTCAACCAGGATGCACGCTAGGCACCTCCGAAGATTTGCTAGTTTGGACGTTCGTATTTCGGATGTTCGAACGTGCCGACTCGGCGGTCGCCGGATCGCCCTCGTAGCACCTCGCAGACGAGGAGCCTGCATGCCACATTAATTGTTAGTTCTGTGTGTCTGACACTTGTCTAATCCTCCACCATGGACAACTCACGTCGTCAACTTCGGTGCAACTCCTCCTCTGCCAGCTACCCCGCAGTCGCGACTGCAGCCACGTCAACTCCGCGCAACTGTGCTCCTGTGCATGTCCCAATCTCCGCCCGCATGGCGAAGCTTCGCAACCTGACACGTGACGTCAACGAGGCTCAACGGCAGCGTCTGCGCATGGGCCCTTATGTCCCCTCACCTCCTCGCGTAGTGGGGAATGATACCTTCAACCGGTCTCCGTTGGTTGGCAACAATCAATCGCTCGGTTTCATGCGCGGAGTCCATGTCCCTTCACCGCCGATATGGTTCGAGGATGCCTTGGATGAGCCACGCGTCGTCGCGAAGCCTGCTCCTGACGTGGCAGCCGCGGAGTATAATGACACTACGAGTCAAGCCGCCTCGTTCCCTGCGTCGTCGTAGTTCCCTGCCAATAGCAACGCAACGGCCGAGACTGCAGGTGGCCTTGGCAAGAACTGGTGGACGCACGAGAAGGATGTCGCACTCCTGTCGCTGCCGCTCGAGTACGCTAGCGAGTTTCGTGAAATCCGCGGGTGGCAGACGAAGATGCATCCGGTGATCGCCAAACAGTTTTCTGAAAACCTAAACGTCGACGTCTCCACGGAGCAGGTTCGTAACCGGTGCAACAATTTGGCGAAATTATGGCGTCTCGCGTACGACATCCTCGGTATGAGTGGGACTCAGATTGATCATATCCGATGGACCATCGAGCTTGACAACAAAAGTTGGGACGATTTGAAGCAGACGAACCCTGCAGGTGCTAAACTTCAGGGTCGCAATTTGCCATGGTTTGACATTGCAACGAAACTGTGGATAAAGGATAAGGCTGTCGGTGTACATGTTTTTAGCTCAGAAGAGGCGCGCAAGATTGGATCGAAGGGAAAGGCAGCTGTTTAGGATGATGACGTCAGGGTTGTACGTCGCAAAGTATTCGACCGTCAGGTCGACAAACTTGCAACGCTTGTGAAAAGCGCTGGCCATCTGGAGTGCGTGATTCGTGATGATGGACCCAAGGCCCCGTGGGCCATGGCGGTTCATGACATAAGCAACGACAAAACAATGATGGACGATGACAAAATGGAGCTGCTTGACGTGTTGCAGAAGGATGAGAAGCTCAGTACTTTGTATGTGTACTCAAAGGGGGGGGGGTACGTGCGCGTGTCTTGAACCTACTCCTCGGTCGCACGCCTAAGCATGATGACCCAGGCGCAGCCGAGGAGGAGGAGGAGGAGGATAAGGAAGAGGACGAGGAAGAGGAGGAGGTTGGGGAGTGGGAGAAGCATGGAGAAGGGGAGAGCGACGCCGGTGCAGGCGACAACAGCATGCATGCGCCAGTGGAAGGTCTCGAGGCAGACGAGACTTTGGGACTGGCAGTGTAGGACTCATTTGGTATTGTAATGCCTTTGCACTTCATTTATATGTATTAAATTAGTCCGTTTCTTTGCATTCTACTTCTTATGTCAATTATGCTTACAATCTGGAAAGTCCATACTTATTCATCATTATGAACAATAGACATATAGTCTTGCCACATGGCGTCTGCGATGTCGTGCCTCTGTCGGCGAATAAAAATGTCTCCATGTTGACGCCCGTTGGAACGTTGACGGTGAGCCGTAATTTCTCCCCCGGCAGTAGTGTTTATGTCTGCCCACCCTGGAAACGTCACTTCCTGGTGCTGTTGAATTAGGTTGTGTGTGACGAAACATGACAACACTAGACTGGATTGGAAACCAACCTCATAGCTGGGTAGCGCATGTAAAATTCTAAACCTCGGTTTCAAAACTCCAAATGCACGTTCGATCATGGATCGTGCGGATGCGTGACGGAAGTTGAACAGCTCTTGAGAGTTTGATGGCCACAGTTCCCCTAGACCAAACTCTTGCAAATGGTACGAAACTCCCCTGTAAGGTGGCATTAGAGCGTAGCCCTCCGGAAAGGCAGCGTCTGCAAGGACAAATTTGTTCGCCGGTAAACGGAAGCCTCGACGAAGGGCATCTGTGAACATGCGCGCATCGTGTACTAATCCCTCCCAGCCGACGGTCACAAACGTAAACCGTAGATCAGGGGTACATGATGCGAGCACGTTTTGAGACACCTGTGAGTGCCTGTTGATGAATGTTGGACGTCAGATGCGGGTGACGACGACGGGGACATGTGTCCCATCAATGGCTCCGACGCAATCGTTGAACCACGATAAGTAATCACGGCGACCGGACCACGCAACAAACGGAGGATCCCTAACGCGAGGTTGTCGGATAATGAACGACGAGAGATGCTGCAGAGCTTGAACGACCTCTCGCAGAATGCGCGATATTGTTGCTGCACCTCGTTGAAACCGCTCCATCAGCTGTCGGATACTCATGCCATGGCAGACGCATTGGAGATAGATGAATAGCTTTTTGTCGGGAGCAACTTGAGTGCTGCGTAATGTAGATTCAGTCGTTAGCAGGCCGAGGATGCTTCTCCACGTGGCCACTGTCATCCGCGACATATTGTACAGGCGCATAGGATGACCACGCCGAAGCTCTGCTAGCCAATGCTGAGCACGGAAGTAGCTGTCGTGCATACGTCGACGCGTCAGCCGAGAGAAGATCCGGAGGATGAGGGTGCCAAGAAGTTCACGTACGAGGCTGCGTATAGCCGCATGAATGTCTCTGATGTAACGGACAAGTGCACGGCGTGCTGCTGCACGACGCCGAACAGACTCCATGGTGAACACAAGTGATAGTGACGCACAAGTCTTAGGACAAGTGTTAACACCACGGGCATGCCCGAGTCGCCACAACAACCGTCACGTGGCTCCCGATAGCCGTTCAACTTTTTGTTCACAGGCCGTTGCGCTCCGGGTATGCGTCACAACCGGGCAACGCACGTGACAACGGGCCTGACCGGTTCAAACCCGTGCACTACAAACCTTGCTACCTATTTAGTTCGTCGTTTAACTAATTAGTCTGACTATTAGTTCAATGCCATGGAAACAGCGCAAAAAAGAGCCATAACTATTAGTCTGACCAATTAGTTATAGCCGTTGCCGCGCGCGGCTGACTATTTAGTTAAGCGCCTTTTTCGATAGTTCGAACCTACAACTAATTTATTCTATTTCGGAACCCCGCCTAAATGAGCTAGATTCCCGAAGCGCCTCAGACAGGGTGGGTTCCCAGATCAACTAAATTAGTCATGGGTACATGTAGGAATTACCCACGAAATTCGAATGTGTATCTGCCCTACCTGGCGGAAGAATAACACTACCTTACCATGCGTTCGTAAGAATAAGACTCCCCTACTCGGCGTTCGGAAAATAAGACTCCCCTGTCCACGAACACCGAGGAAAAAAAGCATGTCGACGCTGCATGCGATGCAGCCTCGACATGCTGATGTCATCAATATTTTTCTAGCATTCACAAACCCCTCTTTTGAGGGGTCTGTGAATGTTCCGGGGGGGTTGCGTGTGGTTGGCATGGGGGGTCCGAGACTCCCCATGCGCAAAACTAAAACCCTAAAACCTCGAATGCAATTCGAGGTAGGGTTTGACTAGGGTTTCCATGTACAAAGTGGGGGTTTGCGTGATAAAAAAATGACAAGAACGAGTGTTTTTGCTCAATTTCAACATTGGCGTTTTCACTCGATCGCGATTCTCGCGTGGGAGCAAGAATCGCGATCGAGCGAGGGGAGTTGAAATTCCCCATTTCGTTTCGCTTGATTAGCAGCGCATGCCGCAGATCGAGCATGGTGAAGCGAGCGGGCAGTCTACGTTTTTTTTTAAATTGCCGGGCGGGGGAGTTCTATTTTTTAAGTGCTGGGTGTAGGCTGTTGTGCTAGACAAGCAAGCAAGTAGCAGCTGGTTTGGTGCAAGAAAGACACCAAGAAAGGCAGTTTTCGTGGAAGTTCAGATGGAGAGGACGAGAAACGATGAGTAACAAGTGACGAGGTCGTAGCCGTCAGGTGTAGAGGAGGCGAGCGAGCGAGCAGCGAGCTCGATCTCACTTGCCACGTTCCAAGTTACGAGACCCGAACCAACCTACCCATTGTCAAATTGCAACCTGTAAACTAGGCCACTGAAGAGAACAACCTGTAGAAGAACAGGCTAGAGTGTGAACCCGAAGTAACTTTGCGTGCACGCATGCACGCTAACCAGAGGCATGTGAGACTTGTGCAGAGGGCCGGCTATGAGGCTCGCCGTGTAGCCATGCCAGTAGGGGTTGCCTCTCTCCAGTTAGTCACCTGCAACCGTGAGGTGAGTGTGCAACGAGGCCAGAGGTCACCGTGGGGTACTCACAGAAAACCAACAATCCCCCATGACCCATGACCGACTTGCACAATGGCACAACAGGCACTGCATCGACGTCACGAGGCGTGACACGACACAAGACTGTACACAGGCACTGGCACAACGAATCAACCAGGAGGATCACGAGGACACAATAGCCCAACAGCGTGAACTGTGGCCTTGAAGACATTGCTGCTAAGTGCCTTCGTGAGGAAGTTTGCACGTTGCTGTTGGGTGTCAACCCACACAATCTGAACATCGCCTACAGCCACACGCTCACGCACAAAATGATGCTCCACATTGATATGTTTTGTGCGAGTGTGATGCATGCCATCATGCTCAATAATAGCCTTTGTGCTTTGGTTTTCACAAGGCAAGGTGATGCAACGAATGGGAACACGCAATTGCTGCAACAAACGGCACAACCAGACACTCTCATAGGTTCCAGCACCGAGAGCAACATACTCTGCCTCACTGGAGCTAAGTGCAACACAACCCTGCTTGCCACTCTGCGAAGAGATCGCATTCCCACCAACAAGGAAGACATAGCCAGTGCGACTGTGTCCATCAGTGTCATGTGCCCAATCACTGTCAGTGTATCCATCAACAATATCTGACGGCTGCAAAAGAGACCAACTAGGTCAGTGGAGAGCGCATACCGCACAACACGTAGTGCGGCTTCCATGTGCCGTGCACGTGAGGACTGTGAGAACTGAGCAAGGAAGTTCACAGCAAAGGCTACATATGCTCTAGTGGTGGTGGCCAGGTACATGAGAGATCCTATGACTCGCAAGTAGTCGATCACGTCCATTGTCTACCCCAGCTTTGACACGTCCAGAGTTTTCAACAACCTCTGCCCGACAGGGATCATCCGTGTTAAGGCAGTGGGGACAGACTCAAGCAGGGAGGCAAAGCGCTCCCCCGGCTCCTGACATACGCGGCCTGGTGGACGTGGAGAACGAGCACGGTCACGCTCAAGCTCCATGCCAAGAAACACGCGAACTGGACCCAGGTCTTTCATCTTGTACGTGGACTGTAGCAACGACTTCACCGTCGACACAACTTCACGACTCGGGGACACAATGAGCAGGTCATCGATGTACACGAGGATGGCAGCAAAGGGCGCCAATTGTGGAGTGACAAAGAGGGAGGAATCCACCGTGCTCCGGCGATATCCCCCCTTCTCCAGGGTGGAGGTGATCTCTTGGTTCCAACACCGTGGTGACCGCTTGAGGCCATAGAGGGCCTTTTGCAGTCCCCAAACTCGATCGGTGTCGTCGGAGAACCCAGGAGGCTGCACCATGTAAATCCCCTCATCCAGTTAACCGTGTAGAAAGGCATTGTCTACATCTATCTGCTCTAGCTCCTGGTCGTGGTGTGCAACAAGGCTCAGGAGGGCTCAAGCTGTGGTGTAGCGTCCGACGGGAGCAAAGGTCTCGTCAAAGTCAATGCCGGGGACTTGAGAAAACCCCTTTGCTGTAAGTCGGACCTTGTACTTGTCGATCTCGCCGTTAGGTTTGTACTTACGATGAAAGACCCAGCGGGCATCAATCGCCTTGCGGCCTGGTGGGAGATTGACCAGCTCGTATACGTCATGGTCATCCAAGGCTCTTAGCTCGTCTCGCATGGCAGACTCCCACTGCTGGGAGTCAGGCACTGCCCGTGCCTGGCGAACAGTTGTCGGGTCAGGCGATGGCGGCAGAGCGGCAACTGTTGCATTGCACTCGGCAATGCTCCTAAGGATGGCGGCCTCCTTCTCCATTCTGCATCATCCTTGCAAAGCCGCACTCTCGAGCCGCCCTCTCGCGCCGTCTCTTCTCTTCCCCAGTAGCAGCAAGCTATGTTCGCCGTCAGGACATCGGACACCACCAGTCTTCATGCCCTTTGGTCTCGGGCCAACTGGGAAACAAGCCGTCACTCTCCTGCCATCCGCGGACATCTCTGCTTCTCTCGGATCTCCCTCACTGTCATCGATCTTCTCTGAATGTCAGAATATCAGACATCACCAGTCTTCATGCCCATCGGTCTTGTGCCAACTGGGAATACAAGCCCTCACTCTCCTGACAACAGAGGATCCTACTCGTTCGTCATCATCTGCCGCACTGTCTACTGCCGTATCTGCTCCATCTCCAGCAATCGGTCTCTGCCCTCTTCAGCAGCACCTCCTCCGCATCTGCCCTTCCTGCACGCCTCCCACATCTGTCAGCATCAACTCCTCTGCTTTCATCACTCTCATCTGCATCCATCGTCAGCTAACTTCAGCCTCCTCATCATCCTCATCCCCATCCTCCTCATCATCAATCATCCTTTTGCAACGCTCATGGTTTGCCTCTGTGTCCACCTCATCATTATCATATCCACCGCTTTTGGCATCATCATCCGCTTGGCACAAGGATCCACCCGGTCAGACCGCCAGTCTCGTGGCGACCTGCGTCCACGCCGATTCTCCTCCGCAGCCCACGCGGCTCGCTTTGCACCCACAATTCATTAGTCATCAGCCACCGCTTCATCATCAGCATCAGCATCTGTGGCTAGTACAAGGACCTACACATACCAGCTGCCAATCTTGCAGCGGTCTGCACCCACGTCGGCAACAGATTTCTCAGCGCGTTGGCTCTCACATTCCCCTTGGCGCATCTCTACCCCTCTACAATGCAGCGCAAGAGGTTTCGCCCCTGCGCCCACTTTTGCATCACTCCGCCGCTTCTAAAAAATCATCTGCCTTCCTCAACCTCATCATCTCGGCACAAGGATTCGCCTGGTCGGACCACCATCTTGTGGTGACCTCCACCCACGCCGATTTCCTCTGCGGTGTACGTGGCTTGCCCCTGCGCCCAATATCATCTTTGTCATCCCGTCATCCTCAAAGTTCTGCTACCTTCACAATCATCTAGCATCCCCTCTTATCTCACTCAAGGACACAAAGGATCAGCAGTGGCAGTGCTTCCTTTGTGAGCAGCGTCGTGGTAGCGCTCTCCTTCACCTCTCCCCAACTACACCTTGTTGGGTCATGGCCCAACAACCTTCTTCAATCCTGGTACTTTCTGAACATTGAGAGAACGTTACAGCATGGGAAAATGCTGTCATCTGGCAAGCACAGACTTGGACCCTGGATATGCATCAGGGCAACCACATGCTCCTTGGCCACCCTGAACACCAGCACCCAGGTGGAGGGCAACCAGTAGCATACATGCGATCTCTTCATGTTGCATGTAATCTGCTTTGCCCACTCCTTGATCCATCCTACCATCATCATCTGCTGGAGCCGCGTACAAGACCCCTGCTCTGGGAAAGAATTCTCCAACAAGCATCATGGAGAAACAGGATCAGTGGGACGTGCTACAATCAAACCTACCTTCTTCCTACCCCAGCACATGTCCCCATGCTCACAATCCGGACTGTAGAGAGTAATGGGAGACGCCTCCCAGCATCAGCACGAGAATGGATAGATCAAGTTCTCCACTTCCTCTTCCCTGAAGTCTTGTTTGGGTTTGTTGTAATAGATTGTCTGCTTGGAGACCGTCTCAACATCGGTCTGTTGAGCGACAATGACTTAGATGCTCTCTACGCATCAGTTAATAGCCAAGTTTGGACCAGGATTAAGGAGATAGTGCCCGAAATACTACAAGATCTGGTGGACGAATATTCAAGAGACCTTGGAGCAATGTGACAAAATAATCTTACCTCCTGCAGAGTCAACATTTCCTCTACCGACAGGAAACAATACTCCCATCGACAGACAGTTGAGTGACCTCTATCTGATTCAAGAGGGGTGTCGGAAAAATAGACTCTGACCGAGGCAACTGCTCGGAATTACCGAGCTCTCAATAAAGGTCCAGGTCCTGGACCGAACCACCTTGGCAACGGTCCATCGACCATCCCGACGGTTACGAACGACAACCAAATCATCCTCTAATAAAGTGACATGTGTCACCCGCGTCCGGCTAGCGGAAAGAAGCCGTTTCTTGTGTGTATTTTTCCTGTCCTGTTGTATATACGGAGGATGTTCATTCCCTCAAACTTTTACCCAGAACAGTTTCTTCCACCCTGTTTGCCTTTGGTTCCACGGCTTTGCAACCGTGTCTCCGCTCTGCTCGCTTATCGCTCATCCTTTCCCCTCACTTGATCTGAGCCCTCGCTCTCACTCCTCACTTCGTTGCTATCGCTCCCTTGCTCAGTTTGCCGTGCCCATCACTTCTCCACTTCCGCCTCCAGCATTCTCTCATCGAACTCAAGTCTATCTCCGCCCTCTGACTTGGTTCCTGCAATCTTCATGATCCTCATTTTCCGACTGACTCCCACATCTCTTTGCAGCTTTCTGCCTCAGAAAACTCTTCTTAGTGCATAACTGCGCCTACCTGCTTCTGCTATCGCTTTCTCCACTCACCGCATTCTTCTAACACTTCTCATGCATCCACCAGGTTTTGCCAAGTCCATCAGCAGTCTTCATCGTTGCATTGTGGTTTGAAGGGAACTCCGACGGCGCAGGTAGGATGCATGTTGACTGGCGGTGTCGTTGTACTCGGCGGCTGCCACGTCAGGAGTGGGCTTCGCGACAACGCGTGGCTCCTCCAATGATGCCTCGACCCAAAGAGGCAGAGAAGGGACATGGACTGCGTGCATGGAACGAGCGATTGGTTGTTACCAACCAACGACGTGCGGTTGAAGTCATCATTTGCCGGTGGGGGAGGAGGCGAGGTAACATATGGACCCATGCACAGACGCTGGCATTGTGCCTCGTTGACCTCACGACAAAGGATGCGAAGGTGCCACATGCGAACAGAGATGGGGACACGCACACCAATACTGCTGCGTGGAGTCGACGTGGCCGCAGTCGCGACGGTGGGGTAGCTAGCAGTTGACGAGATGCACTGGAACTAACAACGTGAGTTGTCCATGGTGGATGAAATGACAAGTGCGAGTAACACTGAACTAACATGGCATGCAGGCTCACCTTGTTCGCGGCGCTTCGAGGCCGACCCTGCAACCGTCTAGTCGCTTTTTCGAAGATCCGAAATTAGAACGCTCAAACTAGCATATCTTTGGACGTCCCAATCATGCATCCGGGCTGTTCATCTGAAAAAGGACGAAATAGCCAGAATATCCACGATCCCAAAGGGCGGAACCTGCCATATCCACGAGCAAAATTCTGTACCTGCCATATCCAGCACTTAAAAAGAATAAGAACGCGGTATCCAGCTCGCTCGCCATGCTCGATCAGCGGTATGCGTTGCTAATCGAGCATGGCGAGGAGGGTCATGTGACCCTCCTTGATCGAGCGAGAATTGCTCTATCGCAACTCTCGCTCCCTTGCGAGGTCGCGATCTTGCAAGGGAGCGAGAGTAGCGATCGAGTGACTCTCGCTCCCTTGCAAGATCGCGATCGACCCCTTTTTCCCTTTTTTTTCGACGAGCACACAAACCTTACCTCTTTTACCTACAAACTCATTTCAAACCCAACCCCGAATGTGATTCCGGGTTTTCAATTTTTTGTACGGGCACTTGCTGAGCCCCGTTACCGCGGGGTCCAGCAAGTTCCCTCTCAACGCATGGGGTATTTCGGACCCCCCTGGCAAACCCCGTGCAAACCCCTCCCTCGAACAATCACAAACAACTCAAATCTGGGGTTTGTGATTGTTCAAGTACAGTGATGACATGAGCAGTCCGACACTGCATTTTATGCATTGTCGACATGGTGTTCGCGCGCTTTTTTTCTGGATACCTCATTGTTTTCTTACCACAAGTGGGTACACCAAGTTTAAAGTGTGCAACTGGTGGATATGGTGTTGTTAAAGAGCGGTTACTGGATATATTAGATTTATCGGGAATTATGTAGATGTATGGTCAGAACACCGTTTTGAAAAAACCGAATACTTCAAAAATTGGGTTAAACCTCTGACTTTATAGTCTTAGGTGGGGTTCCGAAATGAACTTTTTGGGGAATGCGGTAAAAATCAAGAACTTGGTGCTTAACTAAAAAGTCAGACGGGGGCGCGAAAATTGACTTATGACTTAACGTCAAGCCCTGCCACATAGTGGCGAGAGGGCTTTACGCGTGCTTTTCCGTTTTTTGGTAGCGCCCTAAACTTTTTAAGCAGGTTTGCTGTTCTTCAATGGTTTTGAATACTAGACCTTGAATCGATATGTGTTCCACGTGTACAAGGCACCCGCCGAGGCGCAACGAGTGCAATTACGACAATTGCAAGACCGTCGCGTGGTGCACCATAAACAAAATGTGCAGCCTCCATGTGTCGGGAAGGTCCTCGTCAGTCCTTGTCGAAAGTTTCACAGAAATGCGGAACGAGCCTTGACTTCTTTGTTTACCGTTAGGAGCGGCGCAATGCATTCGATCAATTATTTTGACTCAAAAAGGTAGAATCCCGAACCGCGTGGATCATAACCTAAAACTTGGGCCTTAACCTGGAGGGAATCAATTGCCGTCATTGCAAAGACCTCGCACACTTGACGGCGGGTACGCAAGCAAGACGGCTGGGTGCGTGAGTCGTTGCGACGCTCGCGAGCCCTAACTCGTAACCAATAAGTTCATTTCGGAACCACACCTTAAAGGGGGGTTCCGAAATCGACTAAATAGTTGTTGGTTAAGCTGAGGATGGCAAATGGTGTTGCGAGCGCTCGCGTGCATGGCCGGCTATGTCGCATGCCGGCCGTCATCTCTGGTGAGGGGCTTGCGATGACGAAATCGATTCCTCTCGTAGTTCATCCTGACTAATTGGTGAACCAAGGATGCGACTCAAGGAATGGACTAAATACTTGAACTAAATTCCCAGATCGCCTCAGACTATGACTAAATAGTTTAAGAAGGTACGGCAAAGCTAGACGACCCATTCTTGTGCGAAGAAGTTGCTACACGGCGAGCCTCATAGCCGGCCCTCTGCACAAGTCTCACATGCCTCTGGTTAGCGTGCATGCGTGCACGCAAAGTTACTTCGGGTTCACACTCTAGCCTGTTCTTCTACAGGTTGTTCTCTTCAGTGGCCTAGTTTACAGGTTGCAATTTGACAGTGGGTAGATTGGTTCGGGTCTCGTAACTTGGACCGTGGCGAGTGAGATCGAGCTCGCTGCTCGCTCGCTCGCCTCCTCTACACCTGACGGCTACAACCTCGTCACTTTTTACTCGTCGTTTCTCATCCTCTCCATCTGAACTTCCACAAAAAACTGCCTTGCTTGGTGTCTTTCTTGCACCAAACCAGCTGCTGCTTGCTTGCTTGTCCAGCACAGCAGCCTACTGGTATCAGAGCAACGTGGAAGTAGGACGACGCATTGAAGCACCGTCCCTCGATTCTGGGATGACTTCGCGGCATGCCCTCTCGCCACCGCACCCCAACCATTTCGCCGCTGCACCCTCGCTCCGCTCCCGCACGCTGCCCAGGTCTTACTCTAGGCAGCACTAGGAAGCCCTAGGTGGACCGCCATACTTGGAGGATTGCTGCCCACGCAAGAGAAAGGGGAGGGGGAGGGGACAGTCGTGCTCGACGGATCGCCACCAACTCACGCGGCAGAGTGTCACCCACGGGCTGCACCTCTGCAGCCCAGGTCATCTACACCTCTGCACCTCTGCCGTACTCCAGATCCACCCCAACTCACGGCCTGAGCAGCAAGAAAATCTTCCGTGCAACAGTCCTCCACACAAGAGCAACAACTTTGGCATCCAATAGCAGCAACAACAACTAGTAGTGCAGCAGAAGCACGCACGCTGTCGTGCCACAGGCTTTTGCGCAGCAGCACCAACGTTGGTGCCTTCCAGCAGCAGCAGCATCTGCCCCTTACGGCAGCACCAGCAGGCAGCATTACAGCAGTAGCATGCACGCTACCGTGCCACAGGCTTTTGCACAGCAGCAGCAGCGTCGGCACCTTGCAGCAATAGCAGCATTGGGGCCTTGCAACAGCAGCAGCAGGAGCGGCTTGCAGCAGTAGCAGTAACAGCGACGTTGTCAACCTCAGCACGCTGCTGTACCACAGGCTTTTGCACAGCAGTAGCAGCATCGGCACCTTGTAGGAGTAGCAGCATCGGGACCTTGCGGCAGCAGTAGGAGGCAGCATTGCAGCAACAGCACGCACACGATCGTGGCACAATTATTCGCACAATAGCAGCAGTAGGAGTGCCTTGCAGCAGCAACAACAACAACGACATTGTCAACCTCAGCAAAGGCAGCATTGCAACAGTCCTTTGCGCAACAGCAGCAGCAACAACGCCTTGCAGCAACAGCAGCAACGTTGTCAACCTCAACACCCGCCAACGGCTGCCGGGATCAGCCCTGCAACTGCACCACCACGCACGCTATAGCGGTGGTGACGGCTGCCTAGGAGCACTCTCTCTACAGCAGTGTTGGAAGCTGTCGCGCACGCACCACCGCGGTGGTGCATGCCAAAGTGGCTTCCTCAGACGTGCCGGGTATGGAATCGCGTGACGAGCACCACGAGGAACAACTAGCGCATCAGCCCCCGCCTTCGCCACCGGCTACGCGACAAAGCTCGGTAAGTCCTCCCTCCCTTAGTTCCTCTGGGGGGATTGAGCAGCTGCACAACACCACTACAGCGTCGCCGCACTCAACTTGGCGTCTGGAGGCGGTAGAGCTTGCTCGCACCTTCACACGTACCGCATCCGCTGTGATAGACGCGGCAGCTACAGCTGCTGCCACCTTTGTCGCCGCAGCTAGAGGAGCACGCGCCCCTGCATCAGCGTCTGCTGGCCGCGCTGCTGAGTCCTACATTGAGGCGGCTGTTGTAGGTGGACCATTGGTTATGGCAGCTGCAGACATTGGGACACAGCTTGCGGCAGCCGCATCGGCTGTAGCTTCTGCAACAGCTTCTACAGCTTTTGCCGTATCCATTTCAGCTACAGCCATTCGCACTTCCTCAGCCGTCGCTGTTGCAGCATCCGCATCTGCACCCTCCAACATCACCACACTCGTCACAGCGGCCATCATTGCGGCAGCGGTCCTTCCGACTGTTGGCGCCGCCTTCACCATAGGCTGCCTGGCACTGACTGTGCCAGTTGCATCTTGCGTCTCTGTGCTCTCCGCTGCAGTTGCCTCCACTGTCCCACCTATTCTTCCTCTTTTGTGCAGCCCCTCACACGCTTCGTGAGGCCTCTTGGTCTGCGTCTCCCTTCTCCTACCCTCTGTCTCTTTTCTCTGTGGTGGCTTGTCTGTGTGACTCGGGCCGGGCTGTCTTGCAGCACTTATCCACCATGCCTAAGGCATTGCCAGTTTTCCCATGCCCACTAGGGCGGGGGAAACTCTGCCAAAATTTTCTCGGCAGGACCCATTAGTCGTCACCATGCCTGGTGACGACGAGTCGGTCATAGTAGACCTTCAGCGCCAGTTGGCCCTTGCTCGCAACGCTCAGCGTGATGCTGAAGAGCATCTCAAACTCGCCAATGACAATCGCGTCGTCTTTGCATATGAGGTGGCTGCGCTTGTGCTCAAGCTGCTGCCTGCTGCCTCTGTCCTGCCAGCTGGCTCCTCTGCTGGCACAGGTGTCGGTGTCTCTTCCACCCCACCTGTTGCTAACTCTATTGCCTAAAACCCTACAGTCACCCCATCTATTGTCCCTCATGCTGCAATCTCCCGCTAGCATGACTTCTTCTCCCAGCCTCCTGTCCTTTCTACAAGACTTGCCTTCACTTCCTGGGAGACCCGGTTTAGTGCATGGGCTCAAGGAGAACGTCTGTGGGAATACTACTTCCCTGCCACACCTTCCTTCACTCCTGTCGCTGACGAGTCTACTCGCGCTGTCCGCGCCCTCATTGCTGTTGCCCGTGAGACACTTGTTGACGACGTTGGCACTTGTAATGCTGACCCAGCTGTTCAGCGTCTGGCTGACCTAGTCGGTACATACACCATGCTTCGTGGGCGCACGACAGTCACAGGTCAGGCAGCCCAAAGTGCACTCATCGTTCAGTTTAACACGCTCTTAATGCGTGCAGACAAGACGGCCGACGCCTACTGGGCACGCGGGCTCAAGCTGATTCGCGAGCTTGGTGAGGCCGGACCAGGTCAGCTATCCGTTGTGCACACGATGGTCAATGGGTTGATCCCCGAGCTGTCCGACCTTCTCCGTGATGTCAAAGCAGACGAGCTACAGCGCCTTGCCTCCCATCCTGTTCCACCCAAGTCCCCTCCAGGCGTTGGTGCCCTCTCGGACTTTGTCGCTGAAAGGCTTGCAACCTGGTGGACGAGTCTCCAAAACAAGCGCCTTCATCACACTGCAGTTGCAGGCGTGGCTGCCGTCTCCGTTGCCACCTCCGCTTCTTCCTCCGCTGCTACATTGGCCTTGTCTCCATCCTCTTCTCCTTCCTCTTCTACTTCTACGGCCACGGCCCTTGCCTCCCAGGGCTGTGGTCGTGGACGCGGTCGTGGGCAAGGCAAGGGGAAGCGCAAATGTGCTGCGCCGTCGCGTGCTCCTGGTGAGGTGGTGTGCTGGAACTGTGGCTCCTCTGAGCATTCCGCTCGCAAGTGCCCTGCACCCGGTGACAACGTCCGCCTCGCACGTGCCATGCGTGTTAATTGGACACGTACCAGCGGGTCTTCTTCTTCTTCCACTGTCAGCTCCAGCTCCAGCTCCACCTCTACTTTGTCTGCCAGTTCCCCCCCAGCTCGGGCCTACTCCGCCGCCGGTGTCGCCGGCGTCCATCTGCCTGTTCTCTACCCTTGGGGCTGGCCACCGACCTATGGTGCGCCCGCCGTCGCGGGCCCACCTTCCTCGGCCTACATCCCTCCTCCGTGTATCGCCCCTCCCTTGAGCGCGCCTTCTCCATTGTCTTCTGCCTTCGTCGACGGCGAGCGCCAGCTCGAGCAGTCTCTCCTCCATCGTCTTCACCTTCGTGATCAGGGAGGTGAGAGTGTGTCTTTGTTGGCCAGGAGTCCTCCCTATCAGACTGACACCGTTCTTCGTGGGGACCCCCCCGCTCACGTCCTTGGGTTGCCATCCTCGTCTGTTTTGTGGGTCAAGCACTGGCAATCTGTCACGCTCGTGCTCGGATGTGAGCAATGCGTACCCAAGGACAGAGCTTGGATGCACAACTCCTGTGGCTAGGCCCAGGGCATCCATACCAGTCGGCAGCGCTGGGGACTGTCCAGACGAGGTCTGCAAAGGTTGGACAGAAGACGGTGCAAAACTAGAGGAGCGAGAGGGAAGCGCGCGCAGGCGGCCACCGCGAACAAAATGTTCGATGGGTGCAGGGCGTGGAGGAGCACTGGATGGACTGGGTACAACGAGAGTGAGCAGACTGGATGGGGATGCAGTGGAATGTGCAGGAGAGACGGACTTAGTAGGGACATATGAGGACACCACACGGGATGACGGAGCTCCAAGCGAGCTAGACGACACCGATGGGGGGGAGGATGGTACAAGCGAGCTAGTCGTAGTACCGGCAGTTGGAGAACGCTCTGAGGGTAAAGGCTGTTGAGACGGGACAGCAGCAGGGACGGCAGGGGTAGATGGGACTGCAGGGCCAACCTCCTCCCGCAACCGAGAGAGCGGGAGCTGGGAGGCAGCGGACGAGTGACGATCAAGGTCACAGAGAAACACGGATTCAAAGAACAAGGCATCTCGGGACTCAATGACGCGCTGACGCTCTGAGTCCCAGAAGCACCAGGCTTTCGACTGGGAGGAAACGCCCAAGAAGGGGCAGAGACGTCCATGCGGGGAGAGTTTCCCATCGCGGAAATCCTTCGGGAGCCAGACAGACGCAATGCTACCTCAGACGCGAGCCAGACGGAGGTCACCACGAGAGCCATACCAGCACTCAAAGGGTGTAACGGTGCGGGGAAGAGGACCGTGAGGGACGCGATTCCACACTCAGGTCATGTAGCTCATGGCCTCAAAGGCAAAGAGAGGGAAGAGCCAAGACTCAGACAGGAGGGTGCGGATGCCATCGGCAAGGGTCCGATTCCAACGCTTAGAAACACCGTTTTGCTGGGGTGTGTAGGGAGCCGAGGTCTCTAAACACACCCCTTGGGATTCAAGAAACTGGGCAGTAGGTCCAAGGAACTCACCGCCACCATCACTGCAAAAGACGCGTCAAGAACGCTGACACGCATGTTCAGCCTGAACGAGCCATGACGTGATGACAGAAGCAACATCACTCTTCTGACAAAGAGCGAAGATCCAGCAAAAACGGGAGAAATCGTCAGTAAGGCACAGAACGTAACGCCCGACCCCCCCAAGAAAGTCATGGGGAAGAGGCCCCATGACATCGGCATGAACAAGATCGAGAGGGTGAGCGGACTGGGAGTCAGAAGAGACAAAGGGAGAACGATGCATTTTGCCTTGGGCGCAGTCCAGGCAGTCAGAGGGGCATGGCGTAGGGAAGGTGGAGGGCAACAAGCCAACAGCGGGCTGATGTCAAAGCATGCTAGTGATAGCATCAGTGTATACATGGCCAAGACGGCGATGCAAGATCTGGATATCAGTAGGAGAAAGGGAAGGGGCGACGTAAGCAAGAGACAAGCCAACATCGGGTGCAGAGGGGGCATCAAGGGGACACGATACAGCTTGTTACACTTAATCCCCCGCAAGACGATGCGACCAGAAGAGCGAGGACGGACAGTGCCCACGCCCTGATTAGCTGAGAAATCCATGCCCTGATCGTCAAGGGACGGCACTGACAGCAGGCTGAGTTCAAAAGAAGGTACGAACAGAACGCCAGGCAGCAAGAGCACGCCACTGGGACCGACAAAGCAGACAACGCCAACGCCCTGAACGGGAAGGAGCTGGCCGGCGCCAGTACGCACAAAGCGAACAGAGCTGACAAGACCCAAGGAGGCAAAGGCAAACCGAACAGAGGTCATGTGATGGGTAGCTCCTGAGTCGAGGACCCAGAAGCCACCAGAGACACGGACACTGGGAAGGACTCCACAGGTGGCGAGAGTGCAGACGAAGGGTGGGGACGAGGTACAGGCAGCAAGACAACGAGAGGAGAGGAGAACAGTTACAGCGACTGGAGGAGGGCAGGATGGAGAAGGCGCTGCGGGGAGGTGGAGGCGGCAGCAGAGATGTAACCTTGCCACACGATCACAGAGGTCTTTAGAAGAATGCGGTGAGCAAAGAAAGCGATAGTAGAAGCAGGTACAAGCAGTTATGCACTGTAAAGAGTTGTCTCAGGCAGAGAGCTGCAAAGAGATATGGGAGTTAGTCGGAAAGCGAGGACTAGGAAGATTGCAGGAAACAAGTCGGAGGATGGAGGTAGACTTGAGTTTAATGAGAGAATGCCGGAGGTGGAAGTGGAGAAGTGATGGGCACGATGAATTAAGCGAGGGAGCGAGAGCGACGAAGTGAGGAGGAGTGAGAGTGAGGGCACAGGTTGAGTGAGGCGAAAGGATGAGCAATAAGCAAGCAGAGCAGAGACACGACGGCAAAGTCGTGGAACTAAAGGTGAACATGGTGGAAGTAACTGTTCTGGGCTAAACTTGGAGGGAATGAACATCCTCTGT
Organism: Penium margaritaceum; assembly: GCA_023375785.1. Classification (NCBI taxonomy): domain Eukaryota; kingdom Viridiplantae; phylum Streptophyta; class Zygnematophyceae; order Desmidiales; family Peniaceae; genus Penium; species Penium margaritaceum. The sequence continues at coordinate 61,684 of SZWC01006120.1, forward strand.
ATATACAACAGAACAGGACAAACATACACAAGCAACGGCTTCTTTCTGCTAGCTACATGTGGGTGACACATGTTCATCTATTAGAGGATGACTTGGTTGTCGGTCGTAACGGTCGGGCTGACCGATGGACCGTTGCCAAGGTGGTTCGTTCCAGGACCTGAACCTGTATTGAGGAGTCGATAATTCCGAGCAGTGGCCTCTGTTGGAGTCTATTTTTCTGACAAGAAGGACGTGGCACTTCTTTTGCTGGCGCTCGAGTACACTTATGAGTTCCATGAAATACGCGGATGGCAGAAGAAGATGCATTCAATGATCGCGTAAAAGACTGCAAAACATTCAGATTTCAACGGAGCAGGTTCACAATCGCCATAGCAATTTGGCAAAGCTAAGGAGTCTCACGTAGGACATCATCGGTAAGAGTGGCACGCAGATGAATTACATAAACTAGACAATCGAACTTGACAACGGAAGTTGGGATGCACTGAAGCACACGAATCCTGCTGCCGCCAAATTTCAGGATCGTATTCTGCCATGGTTTGAGATCGCGACCAAACTGTGGATTAGGGATAAGGCTGTCGGTGCAAATACTTTCAGTTCTGAAGAGGCGCACAATGTTGGTGGGAAGGACAAAGCTGCGGTGGAGGATGATGACGCAAGGGTCGTACGTCGCAAAGTCTTTGACCGCTAGGTCGATAAGCTTGAGACGCTTGTGAAAAGTACGGGGTGTTTGGAATGTGTTATTTGTGACGATGGACCAAAGACACCGTGGGCCATGGCGGTGAATGACATCAGCAAAAACAAGACTATGATGGATGATGATAAAAGGGTGCAAGGAGGGCGTAAGTAGGGCGCAAGTAGGGCGCAAGAAGGGCGCAACTAGGGCACAACTAGGACGCAAGTAAGGCGCAAGTAGGGCACAACTATTGCGCAACTAGGACGCAACTAGGGCACAACTAGGGTACAACTAGGGTGCAAGTGGGGCACAACTAGGGCGTAGCTAGTGTCCAAGTGAGGCCTAACTAGGGCGCAACTAGGGAAAAACTAGGGTGCTACTAAGGCGCAATTAAGGCATAAGTGGGGCGCAAGTAGGGTACAACTAGGGTGCAACTAGGGCGCAACTAGGACGTAACTGAGAGGTAGCAAGAGCCCAACTGAGTCGCAACTAGGGTGCAACTAGGATGCAACTAGGGCGTAACTAGGGCGCAAGTAGAATGCAAGTAGGGTGTAAGAAGGTGCAAGTAGGGTGCAACTAGGACATAGTAAGTGCCCAACTGAGGTGCAACTAGGGCGTAACTAGAGCCCAACTAGGGCGTGACTAGGACGCAAGTAGGGCACAACTAGAGCGCAAGAAGGGCGCAAGAAGGGCGCAAGTAGGATGCAAGTAGGGCGCAACTAGGGCACAACTAGGGCGCAACTAGGGCGCAAGTAGGGCGCAAGTAGGGTGCAACTAGGGGAAAATTAGGGTGCAACTAGGGCGTAACTAGGACGCAACTAGGGTGAAAATAGGGCGCAACTAGGGTTAAAGTAGGGCGCAAGTAGGGCGCAACTAGGGCAAAACTAGGTTGCAACTAAAGCATAGGTAGGCCGTAAGTAGGGCACAAGTAGGGTGCAACTAGGCTGCAACTACGGCACAACCAGGACGCAAGTAGGGCACAAGTAGGGCGCAAGAAGGGCACAAGTAGGGTGCAACTAGGGTGTAACTATGGCGCAAGTAGGATACAAGTAGGGCACAACTAGGGCACAACTAGGGTACAAGTGGGGACAAGTAGGTCGCAACTAGGGTGCAACTAAGGTACAACTAAGGCGTAACAAGGACGCACCTAGGGTGCAACTAGGGCATAGCTAGTGTCCAACAGATATACAACTAGAGTGCATCTAGGGTGCAACTAGGACGCATCTAGGGTGCAACTAGGGCACAACTAGGGCATAGCTAGTGCCCAACTGAGGCGCAACTAGGACGCAACTAGGGCAGACGTAACTAGGACGCAAGTTGGACGCAAGTAGGGTGCAACTTGCGTGCAACTAGAGCGCAACTTGGACGTAACTAGGACGTAGTTACTGCCCAACTCGGTGCAACTAGGACACAACAAGGGCGCAACTAGGATGCAACTAGGGCACAAGTAGGGCGCAACTAGGGCGTAATTGGGGTGCAACTAGGGCACAAGTAGGGCGCAAGTAGGGCTCAACTAGGACGTAACAAGGGCGCAACTAGGGCGCAACTAGGGCGTAGCTAGTGCCCAACTGAGGCGCAACTAGGGCACAACTAGGGTGCAACTAGGGCGCAACAGGGGTGCAAGTAGGGCACAACTAGGACACAAATAGGGTGCAAGTAGGGTGCAACTAGGGCGCAACATGGGGCAACTAGGGCGCAACTAGGGTGCAACCAGGGTGCAAGTAGGACGCAAGTGGGGTGCAAGTAGGGAACAACTAGTGCGCAACTAGGGCGCAACAAGGACGCAAGTAGGGTGCAAGTATGACGCAAGTAGGCAAAACTAGGATGCAACTAGGGCGCATGTAGGGTGCAAGTAGGGTGCAACTAGGGCTCAACTAGGGCGTAAGTAGGGTAAAAGTAGGGCTTAACTAGGGTGCAACTAGGGCGCAACTAGGGTGCAACTAGGGCGTAGCTATTGTCCAACTGAGGCGCAAGTAGGGCGCAACTAGGGCACAACTAGGGCGCAACTAGAGCACAACTAGGGCGCAACTAGGACATAGCTAGTGCCCAACTAAGGTGTAACTAGGACGCAACTAGGACGCATGTAGGACACAAGTAGGATGCCAGTAGGGTGCAAGTAGGACGCAACTAGGGCGCAACTAGGGTGCAACTAGGGCACAAGTAGGGCGCAAGAAGGGCGCAAGTAGGACACAACTAGGGTGCAACTAGACCCCAACTAGGGTGCAAGTAGGGAACAACTAGGGTGCAACTATGGTGCAACTAGGGCGCAATTAGGACACAAGTAAGGTGCAACTAGGGCGCAACTAGGGCATGAGTAGGGCGCAACTAGGGCATAGCTAGTGCCCAACGGAGGCGCAACTAGGGTGCAACTAAGGAGTAAGTCGGGCACAACTAGGGTGCAAGTAGGGCACAAGTAGGGCACAAGTAGGAAACAAGTAGGGTGCAACTAGGACGCAACTAGGACGCAACTAGGGCACAACTAGGGCTTAGCTAGTGTCCGATTGAGGCGCAACTAGGCCGTAACTAGGATGCAAGTAGGGCGCAACTAGGGTGCAAGTAGACGCAACTTGGACACTACTAGGGCGCAACTAGGGCACAACTAGGACGCAAGTAGGGCACAAGCAGGGCGTAACTAGGGCGCAACTAGGATGCAACGAGGACGCAAGTAGGGCACAAGTAGGGCGCAAATGGTGTGTAACTAGGGTACAACTAGGGCGCAACTAGGGTGGATGTAGGGCGCAAGTAGAGTGTAAGTAGGGTCTAACTAAGGCACAATTAGGGCACAACTAGGACGCAAGTAAGGCGCAAGTAGGGCACAACTAGGGTGGAACTAGGGCACAACTAGGACGCAACTAGGGCGTAGCTAGTGCCCAACTGAGACGCATCAAGGGTGCAACTAGGACGCAAGGTGGACGCAACTAGGATGCAACTAGGGTACAACTAGGGTGCAACTAGGGTGCAAGTAAGATGTAAGTAGGGTGCAATTAGGGCGTAAGTAGGGTGAAACTAGGGCGCAAGTAAGGCGCAAGTAGGGTGCATCTAGGGTGCAAGTAGGGCACAAGTAGGGCGCAACTAGGGTGTAGCTGGTGGCCAACTAAGGCGCATCTAGGACGCAACTAGGGCACAACTAGGGCGCAACTAGGGCGCAAGAAGGGCGCAAGTGGGATACAAGTAGGGTACAAGTAGGGCACAACAAGGGCGTAGCTAGTGCTCAACTGAGGAACAACCAAGATGAAATTAGGGTACAACTAGGACGCAACTAGGGCGCAACTAGGGCGCAAGTAGGGTGCAAGTAGAGCGTAAGTAGGGCAAAAGTAGGGCGCAACTAGCGCGTAACTAGAGCGCAACTAGGGAATAGCTAGGGCATAACTAGTGCGCAACTAAGGCGCAACTAGGGCACAACTAGGGTGCAAGTTGGGTGCAACTACGACACAAGTAGGACGCAACTAGGGCACAACTAGGGTGCAAATAGGACACTACTAGGGCGCAAGTAGGACGCAAGTAGGGTAGAACTAGGGCGTAGCTAGTGTCCAACTGAGGCGCAACGAGGGTACAACTAGGGCCCAAGTAGGGCGTAACTAGGATGCAAGTAGGGTGCAACTAGGACGAAACTAGGGTACAACAAGGGTGCAACTAAGGTACATGTAGGGCGTAAGTAGGGGACAAGTAGGGCGCAAGTAGGACGTAATGAGGGTGCAACTAGGACACAACTAGGGTGCAAGTAGGACGCATGGAGGGCACAAGTAGGACGCAAGTAGGGCGTAACTAGGACGCAACTAGGGTGGAACTAGAGCGCAAGTAGGATGCAAGTAGGGTGCAACTAGGGCACAAATAAGGCACAACTAGGGCGCAAGTAGGGCTTAACTTGGGCACAACTAGGGAATAGCTAGTGTCCAACTGAAGCACAACTAGGGCGCAACTAGAGCACAACTAGGGCACAACTAGGACGCAAGTAGAGCGTAAGTAGGGTGCAAGTAGGGCGCAACTAGGGCGCAACTAGGGTGCAACTAGGGTGTAACTAGGACGCTATTAGGGTGCAAGTAGGGTGCAAGTAGGGTGCATCTAGGGCGCGACTAGGGCGCAAGTAGGGCACAAGTCGGGCGCAAGTAGGGTGCAACTAGGGTACAACTAGGACACAACTAGGGCGCAAGTAAAGCACAAGAAGGACACAAGTAGGGCACAACTAGGGCGCAACTAGGGTGCAACTAGGGCGCAAGTAGGGCGTAATCAGGGTGCATTTATGGTGCAACAAGGACGCAAGTAGGATGCAAGTAGGGCGCAACTAGGGCGCAACTAGGGAGTAGCTAGTGCCAAACTGAAGTGTAACTAGGGTGCAACTTGGGCGTAAGTCGTGCACAACTAGGGCGCAAGTAGGGCGCAACTAGGGTACAAATAGGGCACAAGTAGGACGTAACTAGGGCGCAACTAGGATGTGACTAGGGCGTTGTTAATGTGGAACTGAGATGCAACTAGGGCGTAACTAGGGCGCAAACTAGGGCGCAAGTAGGGTTCAACTTGGACACAACTAGGGTGCAACTAGGGTGCAACTATGGTGTAACTAGGATGCAAGTAGGGCGCAAGTAGGGTGTAACTAGGGCGCAACTAGGACGTAACTAGGACGCAAGTAGGACACAAGTAGGGCACAACTAGGGCGCAGCTAGGTCTCAACTAGGGTGCAACTAGGGCGTAACTAGGGTGCAACTAGGGTGGAACTAGGGTGCAACAAGGGCGCAACTAGAGCGTAGCTAGTGCCCAACTGATGCGCAACTAGGGTGTAACTAGGGCGTAAGTAGGGCGCAACTAGGACACAAGTAAGAAGCAACTAGGACGCAACTAAGGTGCAACTAGGGTGCAAGTAGGGCGCAAGTAGGGCGCAAGTAGGGATGCAAGTAGGGAGCAACTAGGGTGCAACTAGGGCGCAACTAGGGTGCAACTATTGCGCAAGTAGGGCGCAAGTAGGGCGGAACTAGGGTGCAACTAGGGCACAACCAGGGCGCAAGTATGGCGCAACTAGGGTACAACTAGGGCATGGCTAGTGCCCAACTGAGGCGCAACAAAGGCGTAACTAGGGCGCAACTAGGGCGCAACTAGGACACAAGTAGGGCGCAAGTAGGGCACAAGTAGGGTGTAACTAGGGCAAAACTAGGGCACAACAAGGACGTAGCTAGTGTCCAACTGAGGCACAATTAGGTGCGCAACCAGGGCGCAACTAGGGCACAACTAGGGTGCAACTAGTGCGCAACTAGGGCGCAACTACGGCACAAGTAGAGCGTAAGTAGGGTGCAAGTAGGGCGTAACTTGTACGTAACTAGGGCGCAACTAGGGCGTAGCTAGTAAGCAACATAGGTGTAACCAGGGTGCAAGTAGGACAAAACTAGGGCACAACTAGGGTGCAAGTATTAAACAACTAGGGCACAAGTAGGACGCAGCTAGGGCACAACTAGGGTCCTAGTAGTACGCAGGTAGGACACAACTAGGGTGCAACTAGGGCGCAACTAGGACGCAAGTAGGGCACAACAAGGGCGCAACTAGGATGCAGAAAGGACGCAAGTAGGGTGCAACTAGGATACAACAAGGATGTAACTAGGATGTGGCTGGTGTCCAGCTAAGGCGCAACTATGGCGCAACTAGGGGGCAACTAAGGCTTAACTAAGACGCAACTAGGGCGCAACTAGGGCGCAAGTAGGGCACAAGTAGGGTGCAACTAGGGCACAACAAAGGCACAACTAGGTAGTAGCTAGTGCCCAACCGAGGCGCAACTAGGGCACAACTGGGGCGCGACTACGGCGCAAGTAGGATGCAAGTAGGGCGTAACTAGGGCACAACTAGGACGCAAGTTGGGCGCAAGTAGGTCGCAACTAGGGCGCAACAAGGGTGTAACTACGGTGCAACTAGGACGCAACTAGGGTGCAACTAGTGCGCATCTAGGGCACAACTAGGGCATGGCTAGTGCCAAACTGAGACAGAACGAGTACGCAACTAGGGCGCAACTAGGAAGCAAGTAGGGCGCAACTAGGGTGCAAGTAGGGCGTAAGTAGAGTGCAACTAGGATGCAACTAGGATGTAACTAGGACACAACTATGGAATAGCTAGCACCGAACTGAGACGCAGCTAGGACACAACTAGGGTGCAACCAGGGTGCAACTAGGGCTCAAGTAGGGCGTAACTAGGATGCAAGTTGGGAGCAACTAGGGCGCAACTAGGGTGCAAGTAGGCGCAACTAGGGCGTGACTAGGGCACAAATAGGACGTAACTAGGTAGAAATTAGGGTGCAACTAGGGCGTAGCTAGTACTCAACTAAGGCGTAACGAAGGTGTAACTAGGACGCAACTAGGGCGCAACTAGGAGGCAAGGAGGGTGCAACTAGGGCGCAACTAGTGCGCAACTAGGGCGCACCTAGGGCACAAATAGGACAAAACTAGAGTGCAACTAGGAGGCAACTAGGGCGCAATTAGGGCTCAAGTAGGATGTAAGTAGGGAGCAACTAGTGTGCAACTAGGATACAACTAGGATACAAGTAGGACGCAAGTAGGGGGCAACTAGGGTACAACTAGGGCGCAAGTAGGGCACAAGAAAGACGCAAGCAGGGCGCAGCTAGGACGCAATTAGGGTGCAACTAGGGCTCAAGTACGACACAAGCAGGACGTAACTAGGATGCAACTAGGGTGCAACTAGGGCGCAACTAGGGCATAGCTACTGCCCAACTGAGGCGCAACTAGGACGGAACTAGGGTGCAAGTAGGGTGCAACTAGGTCCCAAGTAGGGCGCAACTAGGGCGCAAGTTGGGCGCAACTAGGATGGAACTAGGCTAAAACTAGGGCACAACTAGGACGTAGCTAGTGCCCAACTGAGGTGCAACCTAGGCGCAATTAGGGCGCAAGTAGGGCGCAACTAGGACACAAGTTGGGTGCAACTAGGGCGCAAAAAGGGTGCGACTAAGGCGCAAGTAGGACGCAAGTAGGGCACAACTAGGGCGCAACAAGGGCGCAAGTAAGGCGCAAGTAGGACCCAAGTAGGGTGCAACTAGGGCGCAACTAGGGTATATGTAGGGCACAATAATGGTGTAAGTAGTGCACAACTAGGGCGGAATGAGGGTATAACTAGGGTGCAAGTAGGGTGCAGGTAGGGCGGAACTAGGGTGCAACTATGGTGCAACTAGGACGCCAGTAGCACGTAAATAGGACACAACTGCGGCACAACTAGGGCACAACTAGTGCACTAACACGTAGCTAGTGCCCAACTGAGGCACAACTAGGGTGCTACTTGGGCGTAAGACCGGCGCAACTAGGGCGCAAGTAGAGCGCAAGTATGGCGCAAATAGGACGCAAGTAGGACGCAACTAGGGTGTAACTAGGGTGAAACTAGGGTGCAACTAGGGCGTAGCTAATGTTGAACTGAGGCACAACTAGGGCGCAAGTAGGACCTAACTAGGGCGCAAGTAGGGCGCAACTTGGGTGCAACTAGGACGCAACTAGGGTGCAACTAGGGCGTAAGTAGGACGCAAGTAGGACGCAACTAGGCCATAACTACGGCGTAACTAGGGCGCAAGTAGGGCACAAGTAGTGCGCAACTTGGGCGTAACTAGGCTCCAACTATGGCGCAAGTTGGACGCAAGTAGGACGCAAGTAGGGCGTAACTAGGGCGCAACTAGAGTGCAACTAGGGCGCAACTAGGGCGCAACTAGGGCACAACTGAGGTGCAACTAGGGTGAAACTAGGGAAAAACAAGAGCACAACTAGGGCCTAGCTAGTATTCAACTGAGGCGCAAGAAGGGTGCAACCAGGGTGCAAGTAGGGTGCAAGTAGGACGCAACTAGGGTACAACCAATGCACAACTAGGGCATAGCTAGTGTCCAACTGACGTGCAACTAAGGCACAACTAGGGCACAAGTAGGGCACAACTTGGATGCAAGTAGGGCGAAACTAGGGCGCAACTAGGACAAAAAGGGTGCAACTAGGGTGTAAGTAGGACATAAGTAGGATCCATTTATAGGCGCAAAGGCACAGGCACAAAGGCGTAGGTGCAAAGGCGTAGGTGCAAAGGTGTAGGTGCATAGGTGCAGGCGCAAAGGCGCAGGCGGAAAGGTGCAAGTGCAAAGGCATGGGCGCAGAGGCACAGGCACAAAGGCACAGTCGGAGAGGCGCAATGGCAAAAGCGTAGACGCAAAGGTGCAGGCGAAAAGATGCAGTTGCAAATGCATAGGCACAAAGCCGCAAAGGTGCGGGCACAAAGTTGTAGGCACAAAGGCACAGGCGCAAAGGTGTATGCGTGAAGGCACAGGCGCTAAGGCACTTGCGTGAATGCGCAGGCATGGAGGTGCAGGCGCAAAGGCACAGGCGCGAAGGCGTAGGTGCAAAGGCGCAGGCGTAAAGGCGCAGGCACAAAGACGCAAGTGCAGAGGTGTAGACGCAAAGGCGCAGGCGCAAAGGCGCAGGCACAAAGGCACAAGCTTATAGGCGCAGGCGCAAAGGCATAGGCGTGAAGGTGTAGGCGCGAAGGTGCATGCAAGAAGGCGAAGGCGCAAAGGCGTAGATACAAAGGCGCATGCGCAAAGGTGCAGGCGTGAAGGTGCAGGCACAAAGGCACAAGCGTGAAGGCGTAGGTGGGAAGACTGAGGTGCGAAGGCGTAGGCGCGAAGGCACATGCGTAAAGGTGCAAGCGTGAAGGCGCAAGTGCGAAGGCACAGGTGCAAAGGCGCAGGTGCAAAGGCGCAGGCGCAAAGGCGTAGGTGCAAAGGCGCAGGCGCAAAGATGTAGGTGCAAATGTGTTGGTGCATAGGTGGTGCAGGCACAAAGTCGCAGAAGCGAAGGTGCAAGCGCAAAGGTATAGGCGCAAAGGCAAAGTCACAAAGGTGCAGTCGTAAAGGCACAGGCGCAAAGGCGCATGCGCTAAGGTGCAGGCGCAAAGGCGTAGGCGCGAATGCACAGGCAAAAAAGCGCAGGCGCAAAGGCACAGGCGCATAGGTGCAGGCGCGAAGGTGCACGTGTGAAGGCGCAGGCAAGAAGGTGCAGGAAGGAAGGCGCAGGCGCAAAGGCGTAGGCGCAAAGGTGCAAGAGTGAAGGTGCAGGCGCAAAGGTGCTGGCGTGAAGGTGCAGGCGGGAGGGCGTAGGCGCAAAGGCGTAGGCGGGAATCTTGAGGCGCGAAGGTGCAAGAACAAAGGCGCAGTCACAAAGGCGCAGGCACAAAGGCGCAGGCGCAAAGGCGCAAACGCAAAGGCGCAGGCGCAAAGGCACAGGCACAAAGGTGCAGGACAAAGGCGCAGTTGCAAAGGCGCTGTCGCAAAAGCGTAGGCACAAAGGCGTAGACGCAAATGCGCAGGCGTAAAGGCACAGGCGCAAAGGTGCAGGCGCAAAGGCATAAGCGGCAAGGCGTAGGCACGAAGGGGCAGGCGAGAAGGCGCAGGTGCGAAGGTGCAGGTGCGAAGGCGTATGCGCAAATGCACTAGCGCGAAGGTACCATGCGCAAAGGCACAGGCGCAAAGGCGTAGGCGCAGAGGCAGTGGCATGAAGGCTCAGGCACAAAGGCATAGGCACGAAGGTACAGGCGCGAAGGCGCAGGCGCGAATGCGCAGACGGGAAGGTGCACATGAAGGCGCAGGCGCGAAGGCGCAGGCACAAAGACGAAGGCATGAAGGCCTAGGCACAAGTGTTCTTCTTTTATAGCCCCTTGGCCACTGCTTAGCGGAAAGGTTGGGCATGCACTGCTCCATTGGAGTAAGTCCCCCAAATCTTGTTCGAGGTGCAAGTCCAAGCGAGACACGAGCAATGTAGCGCAATGGATAGCATGTTGGAATTAGGGTCCTGCAATTGCCCTGATGTGAGCAGGAAGGTTTTTGGCCTTCTTGCACAGAGGAAGTTTCCTAGGCATTTCTCCATGCATAAGGAGGATGTGCCACCTGGTGATCAGTGGATGTGCCAATTGGCGAGCTGGTCAGGTGGTGTGGAGCGGCCACTCCCAAAAGTGCCACTATGCACATATCCTAGATGCCAGGCCTAGGACTATGTGTGCCAGACTCATTTCTCATTCTAAACATAAAATTTGGCCTTAGATGCTCCTCAGAGAGCCATCCAACTAAGGAATAGTATAAAGGAGACACTGGTTGGTCCAAGCTCCAGAATTAGTCTTTGACTAGCACCTCGCACGAAGGTGACCAAGTGTTAAGTGGACACAGTTGCTAGCAAGTGATTGCCTAGTAGCTGCTTAGTGTGGAACTGTGATCCTGAGGGTGATATCTTCTCCTAGCTGAAATGCTTGGAGCAGAAGGCAAGTGCTATTGTGTTGGCCCTGTTTTCTAGTCCGTTCGCCTCAGGCCGGTTGACAAAGGGTTATGGACCCACACTGACCAATTGTAACGCACGCTTCACTCAACTTTGGTAGTCTCCCTCCAGGTGCACACGTCAGCTCCATCAGCTCCATTAGCTCCATCAACTTCATCAGCTCCAACGGCTGGGTTTGCACTCAGCACACAGGGACCAAGGACAAGCTCTACCCTTGGAGGCACGACCCTTGGGTCCTAACCAGGACAAGCTCTGTCCTTGGAGGCAAGACCCTGGGTGTGTTGGTTTGATTTGTCTTCTCTGTCTACAGGTAAATATCGGCTGGAGGGATAAGCAACGGATCTGCACCTTGAGACCGGTACCAGATATCCGCTAACATCAGCCTACATCGGCTTCAACGCTGTAGAGATGCAGAAAGCAGAAAAGGGCAGCTAAAATGGTTGACCCATCAAGAGCAGTGGGGGCTGCCGCAGGGCAGACCTCAAACTCAACAGTGGATATCACAGGACAGATCACTGGAGCAATCGTGAGTGCTACCTCACTGCCCCAAGGTCTTGGACCCTTGGAAGGAATCCCCATTTTTGAGAGGATTGACTTCCCTCTTTGGAGATGGCAGTTTGAGCTGGCGATGAAAGTGCGCGGCTTCATCAAGCTACTGGAGGGAGAGGAGTAGGTTCCCACGGAGGGCACACCTGAGCATAAGCATTGGATGGATCAAAATGATATTGTCATGTCATTCCTCAGCAATGCAATAGCCTAGAAGTATGTTCCCATCATTGCGGGGTACACACTGGCTTCGGAGGCTTTCGCCAAACTCAAGCGTGTGCACCAATCCACCTCCCTCGCAAATAGATTATTCATGCTATAACGGCTGATTAGCATGCGGGTGAACCCATGTTGACTTTGGGAAGTCGAAGTCGATGGCCAAGTCGGAAGTCGAAAGTCGGAAGTCGGCTCCTAATGAGCCAAGTCGGAAGTCGGTTTTCCTCCAACTGGTTAGGAGGCTCGTTATGGAGTGCCAAGTACTACGTCCCAAGTACATTGTAGTAAAAAACATTGTTTACGTGTCTTTCAACACTTGATGTATTGCATATATAACATGTATATGACATCATAGGAAGCCATTTGTAAACAAAATGAGGTGTTTATGCACATCCCAAGTTTGAACATTCATAACTTCCTCCAAACTTTACGTAACTAAGCGATTCAAATTTCGTTGGAACCAGCAAATCAAGATCTATGTTCCACTGCAAATATCTAAGTCAACCTTAAGTCGAATTTTACCGACTCTCCGACTTAGACTTTTACCCCAAAAGTCGGAAGTCAAAGTCAACATGGGGGTGAACGAGGGAGAGTCCATCCCTGATTTCCTACACGAGTTTGAAGGAATCCTTGGCGAGGCTCACCGAATGAACTAGGACCTTGACGAGAACATGCAGGCCATGATCCTCCTCATGACGCTACTGGAGAGCTGGAGTCCAATGATCACCGTCATGGGTGGTTGCAAGGAGGATGACCTGACGTATGCGGCTTTGTCCGACTACGTGCGGAACAAGGCCATGCGCCGCACCGGCAGTGAGGCTAACTTCTCAGCCTATGCCGCACACTACGGTGGCCGTGGGAGCACAGGGTCAGCCTCTGGTCAGAACAATGGCAGCGGAAGTGGTGGCGGCGGAGGCAACAATGGCAGCAAGGCTCCCAAGCGACAGGGCAACTGCCGCAATTGTGGCAAACTTGGACACTGGGCAAGATAGTGCAGATCACCAAACAAAGAAGATGGCGGGGGCAATGGGAACAAAGGCAGAAAAAAAGGTGGCAAAGAGGCCATCAACATGATGGCTCAGAGCACGCCTTCGGTAAAGGGAGCGGCGCTGCTCAGACCAGGAGCCTTCGGGCTCGACTCCGGCAGTGACCATCACTCCAGCAATGACCAGGATGGATTTGTCTCCATCGGCCCCATTGAGCGGTGGTTTAGATGCCCAAACGGTAGCATCGTGAACGCAAAGGGTGTGGGAGAAAAGGTGGTGAGCACTAGAATCAACGGTGTGGAGAAGGATTTGTGGCTCCGTGACGCGGTCTACATGTCCTCGTTTGCGGCAAACCTCCTGTCCGTGGAAAAAATCACGGACAATGACGTAATGGTGGTGTTCACATAGAAGAAGGCGGTCATTGTCAAGAACGAGGACATCAAGGTTCTCTACTCAAACAAAGACCTCGTAGCTCAGGTTCAACAAGCCAACGGGCTCTACGTGCTACAACAACTGCACCAGAGAGCTGAAAAGACGAGGGTCATGTAGGTGCGGCGGAGGCAGTGGTCTCAGCACCAACACATGAGAACACACCAACGGACACTCAACATGTATCCTCTGCCGCAAAGGACAAACACGCTGGGCTGTGGCATAGACGCTTTGAGCACATTGCAAATAGCATGCTCCAATTCATCCTGCAACAACATCTGGTCCGCGACATGGAGGGGTACAAGAACGATGTGGCTGGGTGTGGCAGCCTGTGTGAACCTTGCCTCCAAGGCAACACCAAGCAAAAGCGCTTTGAGCGCAATGGTCACCGCACTGAAGAAGCCCTTAACCTGATTCACACCAACGTGTGTGGACCCTTTTGCACGGCGTGAAACGGTGGCTGTAAGTAATTCCTGACCTTCATCGAAGACCACAGCCGCAAGGTGTGGATCTACTTCCTCAAAACCAAAGGAGAGAACAAAGAGAAGTTGCAGGAGTTGCCATGGTGGAGCGGCAGACCAGAAAGAAGGTCAAGGCACTGCGAAGCAACAATGGCGGAGAGTATGAAGCATGCAAGGCCTGGTTGCGGCAACACGGGATCAGCCACCAGCCTACAACGTCCTACACACCGCAAAGCAATGGTGTGGCCGAGCGGATGAACCAGACCATCCTCGGCATGGTGCGTAGCATGCTCTTTGATGCAAAACTCCCACTGCGCTTATGGACAGAAGCTGCAAGAACGGCATGCTACCTTGTCAACCTGACTCTTGCGACTGCTCTGGGCAGGTGCGGCAAGAAAAAGGGCAAGTAGCAGATGACGCCACAAGAGTTGCGGTCAGGAAAGAAGCCAGAAACCACACACCTGAGAGTTTCTGGCTGCAACGCATGGGCAAAGGTCCAGGCGGGAGAGGGTGACGGCAAGCTGGATGCAAGAGTGCAAAAGTGCGTGATGGTGGGCTATGAGACGGCCCACAGGACCTACCGCCTATGGAACTTGGTAGCAAGAAGGCTCATCACCAGCCGGTACGTGACCTTTGGTATTTTGGGAGAAAACTAGGCAAGGAAGAGCTACTTGATCCCACGCAGGCTCCAAAACAGGGAGAGTGGTTGGTTGTCCGAGAGTCGGGAGATCAAGCTCCCAAAAACTGGCAAGTGGTGCCAGCGTGGCAGGCCGTGGAGAAGAGTGGTGTGTCGGGGAGAGCGGATGTGCAGGCTGACGCAGCGGGGGGCTCCGACACGGAGTCGGAGATGTCCGAGGCCTCTGAGACCAGCTCGAAGGCCAGTGGCTCTTCACCAAAGGAAGATTTGACTTCAGGGCAGCCTGCACCACAGGAGCAATAGTAAATTAGAGATGAAGCACCAGCAATGCCGCGTCACAGTACGCGGAAAAGAAAACAAATGCCACAGTATCACGCTAACACCGGAGGCTGGACTAGACTGAGCTGGTCTTGTTTGGCTCAGGGAGAGCCGTTCACTGTGGCAGCTGCACTGACAAGGCCCGATGCAGCCAAATGGAAGGAGGTGGTGGACAGTGAGCTCGCGTCCATATAAGACAATGGTACATGGGAGCTGGTGGACAGACCCACCAACGCTCACGTGGTGGGCTCAAAGTGGGTGCTTAGGCTGAAGTGGGAGCAGGACGACATCATTGACAAGTAGAAGGCAAGGATTGTGACGAAGGGATCCTCACAGCGCGCGGGGTCTGAGTACAATGAGACCTTCACACTGTTCGTCACGTTTGCCTCCATCAGGTCCCTGCTGGCCGTCGCCACCGCCAAAGGCCTAGAGATCCACCGGATGGACGCCAAAACAGTTTTCCTTTACGGGATGTTGGACAAAGAGGTGCTTATGAAAGTGCCGGAGGGGGTGGATGCACCCGTAGGAAAGGTGTGTCGGCTGATGAAGTCGTTGTACGGGCTGAAACAGGCCCCACGGATATGGTGTCAGGAGATGGAAAATGTCATGGCTGAGATCTCCTTTGCGCACTGCAAGAATGATCCCAGCTTCTATGTGCGGGAGGACAAGCGTGGTGTGCTGCTTATGGCATAGCATGTGGACGATCTGATCATGTGTTCTTCTTCGCACGAGGCCCTTGTGGGCCTGAAGCAACAGCTGAGCAGCAGGTACAAGATGAAGGACATGGGTCCTCTCGAGTACTACCTTGGGATCACCGTCCACCTCAACTGCAAAGCAGGCACCATCGAGCTATACCAGACCAAGTACATCATGGACGTTTTGAAACACTACAACATGGAGGATTGCAAACCCATCAGCACCCCCATGGCCTCCGAGTGCAAGCTCTCCTCCTCCATGACCCCAAGCAATGAGGCAGAGCGACGGGAAATGCAAAACATTCCGTACCAGTCCACCGTTGGGAGCCTCATGTACGCGATGGTGGAAACGCGACCTGACATCGCTTATGCAGTAGGTCAGGTGAGCAGGTTCATGGCTAACCCTGGGCCACAATATTGGCAAGCCGTGAAGCGGATCTTCTGCTACCTAAAAAATACTCGACACTTGGGACTTCAGTTTGGAGGTCTTGAAGGATCAGACTCGCTGCAACTCACGTGCTACAGCGACGCTGATTGGGGAGGGTGGATCGATGACAAGAAGTCCACCTTGGGCTAAGTTTGTCTCCTCAATGGCTGTGCGGTCTCATGGGCGAGCAGGAAGCAGGACTGCGTCTCGCTGTCTACTGCTGAGGCGGAGTACATCGCACTCTTGTTAGTGTGCACTGAAGCACAGTAGCTTTGCAGTCTGCTCGATGAGATCAAGGCACCACAAGAGGAAGCAACGGTCATCTGCGTCAACAACCAGGGTGCCATCGCTATGACCGAGGACGACATGATCTCTCGGTGTACAAAGCACATCGACATTCGGTACCACTACTCACACGACCTTGTCACCAAGGGTGTCGTGGAACTAGGGCACGTGGAAACCAAGAGGATGCTTGGAGACTTTGTGATGAAACCGCTTCATTGTGATTTGCATGCTGCAGGCGCTCGAGGAATCGGCATGGTGGATGCAGGAGATGAGGAATAAAGACCAATACAACAATGGTGCGCAAACACAACGTAAAGCTATGGGTTCATGCGGAACATGATTACCACGGCAGGTGGCTAGAGGTGCAAGGGAGAGATGTTTGTTCTTTTATGCCCCCTTGGCCACTGCTTAGCGGACAGGTTGGGCATGCACTATTCCCTTGGAGTAAGTTCCCCAAATCTTGTTTGTGGTGCAAGTCCAAGCGAGACACAAGGAATGTAGCGCAATGGGTAGCACGTTGGACTTAGGGACAACAGGTCCTGCGATTGAGTCCTAATGTGAGTAGGAAGGTTTTTGACCTTCCTGCATAGAGGAAGTTTTCTAGACATTTCTCCATGCATGAGGAGGATGTGCCACCTGGCAGCTAGTTGATGTGCCAATTGGTGAGCTGATGATGTGATGTGGAGTGGCCACTCCCAAAAGTGCCACTACGCACACACCCTAGATGCCAGGCCTAGGACCATATGTGCTAGGATCATTTCTCATTCTAAACATACAATCTGCCCTTAGATGCACCTCACAGAGCCGTCCAACTAAGGAACAATATAAAGAAGACACTGGTTGGTCTAAGCCCCAGGAGTTAGTCTCTGACGAGCACCTCGCGCGAAAGTGACCATGTGTTCAGTGGACACAGGTACTAGCAAGTGATTTCCTAGGAGCTGCTCGGTGTGGAATTGTGATCCTGAGGGTGATATCTTCTCCTAGCTGAAATTCTAGGAGCAAACAACAGGTGTTATTGTGTAGTCCCTGTTTTCTATTCCATTTGCCTCAGGCCGGTTGACACAAAGGCGCAAGCACAAAGGAGCACGCGCAAAGGTGTAGGCGCAAAGGCGCAGGTGCAAAGGCGCACGCGCTAAGGCACAAGCGCAAAGGCGTAGGCACATAGGCGTAAGCACAAAGGCGCAGGCACAAAGGCGCAGGCACAAAGGCGTAGGTACAAAGGCGCAGGCGCAAAGCGCAGGCATGAAGGCGCAGGCATGAAGGCGCCGGCGCGAGGGTGCAGGCATGAAGGCGCAGGCATGAAGGCGCAGGTGCAAAAGTGTAGGCATGAAGGCGCAGGCGCGAAGGAGCAGGCGCGAAGGCGTGGGCGCCAAGGCGCAGGCGCCAAGGAGCAGGCGCGAAGGCGTAGGAGCGAAGGCACATGCATGAAGGTGCAGGCGCGAAGGCGCAGACACGAAGGCACAGGTGGGAAGAGTGAGGCACGAAGGTGCAGGCACAAAGGTGCAGGCACGAAAGCGCAGGCGCAAAGGCGCAAGCACGAAGGCGCAGGCGCGAAGGCACAGGCGCGAAGGTGCAGGCGCGAAGGCACAAGCGTGATGGTGCAAGCGCAAAGGCGCAGGAGCAAAGGCGCATGCGCAAAGGCGCAGGCAGGAAGGCATAGGCGCAAAGGTGTAGGCGCAAAGGAACAGGTGGCAAGGCACAGGCAGCAACACACAGGCCGCAAGGCAGATACACGAAGGGACAGGCAGGAAGGTGCAAGCGGGAAGGTGCAGGTGCGAAGATGCAAGCATAAAGAAACCAGGCGCAAAGGCGCAGGCGAGAAGGCTTAGGCGGAAAGGTGCAGGCGCAAAGGCGCGGCCGTGAATGCGCAGGCGCGAGGGCGCAGATGGGAAGGCGCAGGCGCGAAGGCACAGGTGCAAAGGCGCAGGTGCGAAGGTGCAGGCGGGAAGGCGTAAGTGGAAGATGCATGTGCAAAGGTGCAGGAGCGAAGGCGCAGGCGTTAAGTTGCAGGTGCAATGGCGCAGGTTCGAAGGCGCAGGCATGAAGGCACAGGTGCCAAGGCACAGGCGCGAAGGCGTAGGCGTAAAGGCGCAGGCGCAAAGGTGTAGGGGCGAAGGCGCAGGCGCAAAGGCACAGGCGCAAAGGAACAGGGACAAAGACGTAGGCGCAAAGGGGCAGACGCAAAGGCGCACGCGCAAAGGCGCATGCGCAAAGGCACAAGCGCAAAGGCGCAAGTGCAAAGGCGCAAGTGCTAAGGCGCAGGCGCAAAAGCATAGGCGCAGAGGCGCAAGCACAAAGGCGTACGCGCAAAGGCGCAGGCACAAAGGTACAGGCGCATGGGCATAGGCACGAAGGCGCAGGCGTGAAGGCGCAGGTGCAAAGGTGCAGGCATGAAAGCGCAGGCGTGAAGGTGCAGGCGCGAAGGTGCAGGCATAAAGGCACAGGCGCGAAGGCGCAAGCGTGAAGGCGCAGGCGCCAAGGCGCAGGCGTGAAGGCGCAGGCGCAAAGGCGGAGGCATTTAGAAGCAGGCGCCAAAGTGCAGGCGCAAAGGTGCAGGCGCGAATGCAAAGGCACGAAGGCGCAGGCGCGAAGGCTCAAGCACGAAGGCGCAGGCACGAAGGCGCAGGCACGAAGGCGCAGGCGCAAAGGCGCAGGTGCAAAGAAGCAGATACAAAGGCGCAGGTGCGAAGGCGCAAGCGTGAAGGTGCATGCGCGAAGGCGCAAGTGAGAAGGCGCAGGCGCAAAGGCACAGGCAGAAAGGCGCAGGCGCAAAGGGGCATGCGCAAAGGCACAGGTCTGAAGGCACAGGCGCAGAGGTGCAGTCATAAAGGTGCAGTCTTAAAAGCGCAAGCGCAAAGGCGCAGGCGCAAAGGCACAAGCGCAAAGGTGCAGACAGAAAGGAACAGACGGCAAGGCGCAGGCGCCAATGCACAGGCGGCAAGGCGCAGGCGCAAAGGGGCATGCGAGAAGGCGCAAGTGCAAAGGTGCAGGTGCGAAGGCGCAGGCGCGAAGGCGCAGGCGCAAAGGCACCACGCCTGAAGGCGCAGGCAGGAAGGCACAGACGCGAAGGTCCAGGTGCAAAGGCGCAGGCGCGAATGCGCAGGCACGAAAGCGCAGGCATGAAGTCAAAGGCGCAAAGGCGCAGGCTAGAAGGCGCAGGCGCAAAGGCGCAGGCGCGAAGGCATAGGAAGGTAGGCGCAGGTGGAAGGCGTAGGCACGTAGGCGCAGGTATGAAGGTGCATGATGGAAGGCGCATGCGCAAAGGTGCATGCACGAAGGCACAGGCGCAAAGGCGCAGGTGCAAAGACGCAGGCGCGAAGGCATAGGCGCAAAGGCGCAGGCGCAAAGGCACAGGAGCAAAGGCGCATGCACAAAGGCGCATGCGCGAAGGCGCAAGCGCAACAAGTGCAAAGTGACACCTTTCACGAAGGCACATGCGCGAGGGCGCATGCGCGAAGGCACAGGCGCGAAGGCGCAGCCGCGAAGGTGCAAGCGTAAACACGCAGGCGCAAAGGAGAAGGGATAAAGGCACAGGCCGGAAGGCGCAGGCGTGAAGGTGTAGGCACGAAGCCGTAGGCAGGAAGGCACAGGCGCGAGGGCAGAGGCGCTAAGGCGCAAGCATGAAGGTGCAGAAGCGAAGGCGAAGGCGCAAAGGCGCAGGGGCAAAGGTGCAGGCGCGAAGGTACATGTGCGAAGGCGCGGGCATGAAGGTGCATGCGCAAAGGCGCAGGCATGAAGGCGTAGGCATGATGGCAGAGGCATGAAGGCGCAGGTGCGAAGATGCAGGCATGAAGGCGCAAGCGCAAAGGCGCAGGCACGAAGGCGCAAGTGTGAAGGCGCAGGCACAAAGGCGTAGGCGTGAGGGCGCAGGCGCAAAGGCGCAGGTGCGAAGGCGCAGGCGCAAAGGTGCAAGAGCGAAGGTGCAGTCGGGAAGGCGCAGACGTTGAGGCGCAGGCATGAAGGCGCAGACGCGAAGGCGCAGGTGTGAAGGCGCAGGCGCGAAGGCGAATGCGCAAAGGCGCAGGCACAAAGGCGGAGGCGCACAGACGCATGCACAAAGTCGCATGCGCGAAGGCCCAGGCGCGAAGGTGCAGGTGCGAAGGTGCAGGCACAAAGGCGCATGCGCAAAGGCACAGGCGCCAATGCGCAGGCGCAAATGCGCAGGTGCGTAGGCGCAGGCATGAAGGCGCAGGCGCAAAGGCGCAGGTGCAAAGGCGCAGGCGCAAAGGCGCCGGTGCAAAGGCGCCGGTGCAAAGGCGCAGGAGCAAAGGTGCAGACCCAAAGGCTCAGGGACAAAGGTGCTGGCCCAAAGCTGCAGGCGTGAAGGCGCAGGCGTGAAGGCGCAGGTTTGAAGGCGCACGTACAAAGGCAGAGGCGCGCAGGAGCAGACGTGAAGGCGCAGACGTGGAGGCACATGCGCGAAGGTGCAGGCACGAAGTGCAGGCACGAAGGCGCACGGACGAATGCGTAGGCACGATGGCGTAGGCGTGAAGGGGCAGGCGCAAATGCACAGGCGCGAAGGCGCATGTATGAAAGCAAAGGCACGAAGGTGCAGGCACGAAGGCGCACGCACAAAGGCGCAGGTGCAAAGGCACAGGCGCGAAGGTGCAGGAGCAAAGGCGCAGGCACAAAGGTGCAGGCGCGAAGGCGCAAGTGCAAAGGTGCAGGCCTGAAGGCACAGGCGCAAATGAGCAGGCGCAAAGGCACAGGCAGAAAGATGCATGCATGAAGGCGTAGGCTGTAAGGCGCAGGCACAAAGGCGTAGGTGCGAAGGCGTAGGCGCGAACGCGCAGGCGGGAAGGCGCAGGTGCGAAGGCGCAGGCGCGAAGGCGCAGGCGCAAAGGTGCAGGAGCAAAGACATTAGCATGAAGGCGTGGGCACATAGGCGCAGGCGCGAAGACACAGGCACGAAGGCGTAGGCGCAAAGGCGCAGGCGCAAAGGCGCAGGCGCGAAGGCGCATGCACGAAGTGCAGGCGTAAAGGTGCAGGCACAAAGGCGCAGATGCAAAGGCGCAGGTGCAAAGGCACAGGCACAAAGGCGCAGGCGAAAAGGTGTAGGCACAAAGGTGCAGGCGCAAAGATGCAGGTGCAAAGGCACAAACGCAAAGACAGAGGCACAAAGGCGCAAGCGGTGCAGGCGCATAGGCGCAGGCGCATAGGCGCAAGCACAAAGGCGCAGGCGCAAAGGCGCAGGCGCAGAGGTGCAGGCGCAAAGACACAGGCGCGAAGGCGCAGGGGCAAAAGTGCAGGCGCAAAGGCAAAGGCGCAAAGGCGCAGGCGCGAAGGCACAGGCGCGAAGGCGTTTGCACAAAGGCACAGGCGCAAAGGCGCAAGCACAAAGGCACAGGCACGAGCGCCCAGGCGCGAAGGCGCAGGCACAAAGGCGCAGGCGCGAAGGCGCAGGAACAAAGGCGCAGGCACGATGGCGCAAGCACGAAGGCGCAGGCGTGAAGGCATTGTCGCAAAGGCGCAGGCGCAAAGGCGCACACGCGAAGGACCAGGCGCAAAGGTGCAGGAGCAAATGTGTAGGCGGGAAGGCGCAGATGCAAAGGTGCAAGCGCGAAGGCGCACGCGCGAAGGTGCAGGCGCAAAGACACAAGCACAAAGGAGCAGGCGCAAAGGCACAGGCGCAAAGGCGCAGGCACAAAGGCGCATACGCAAAGGCGCAGATGCGAACTCGCAGGTGCAAAGGCGCAGGCACGAAGGTGCATGTGCGAAGGCACAGGCGGAAAAGCGCAGGCGCGAAGGAGCAGGTGTGAAGGCGCAAGCGTAAAGGCGCAGGCTCGAAGGCGCAGGAACCAAGGCACAGGCGCAAAGGTGCAGGTGCAAAGGCGCAGGCGCAAAGACATAGGTACAAAGGCACAGGCCCAAAGGCAAAGGGAAAATGGCACAGGCCCAAAGGCGCAAGCGTGAAGGCACAGGCGCGAAAGCAGAGCGGGAAGGCACAGGCGCGAAGGCAGAGGCGCGAAGGCGCATGCGTGAAGGTGCAGACGTGTAGGGGAAGGCGCAAAGGCACAGACGTGAAGGCGCGCGAAGGTGCAGGCACAAAGTGCATGCGCGAAGGCGCAGGCGCGAAGGCACAGGCGCGAAGGCACAGGCAGGAAGGCGCAGGCGCGAAGGCACAGGCGCGAAGGCACAGGCAGGAAGGCGCAGGCGCGAAGGTACAGGCGCAAAGGCATAAGCACAAATGCGCAGGCGCAAAGGCGCAGGAGCAAAGGCGCAGGCGCAAAGGCGCAAGCACGAAGGCGCAGGCACGAAGGCACATGCGCGAAGGCGCACGCGCAAAGGTGCAGGCGTGAAGGCACATGCGCGAAGGCGCAGGGGCATAGGCACAGGCACGAAGGCGCAGGCGCGAAGGCACAGGCGCAAAGGCGTAGGCGCAGAGGCGCAGGCCCAAAGGCGCAAGCGCAAAGGCACAGGCAGAAAGGCACAGGCACAATGGCGCAGGTGCAAAGGCACAGGCGCGAAGGTGCAGGCGTGAAGGCGCAAGCGGGAAGGTGCTGGCGTAAAGGCGCAGGCACGAAGGCACAGGTGCAAAGGCGCAGGCGGAAAGGCGCAGGCGCGAAGGCGCAAGCGCAAAGGCACAGGCACAAAGGCGCAGGTGCGAAGGCACATCCGCGAAGGCACATGCGCGTAGGTGCGGGCACAAAGGCGCAGGCACAAAGGTGCAGGCACGAAGGCGCAGGCGCAGAAGCACAAGCGCAAAGGCGGAGGCAAGAAGGCTCAGGCGTGAAGGCGCAGGGGTGAAGGTGCATGCAAAGGCGCACGTGCAAAGGCGCAGGCGCGAGGGTACATGCATGAAGGCGCAGGCCCGAAGGCGCAGCCGCGAAGGCGCAGGCGCGTAGGCTTTGGCATGAAGTTGCAGGCAAGAAGGCACAGGGATGAAGGCACAGGCGCAAAGGCGCAGGCACAAAGGCGCAAGCGCGAAGGCACATGCGCGAAGGTACATGCGTGAAGGCACAGGCACAAATGCGAAGGCACGAAGGCGCAGGCGCGAAGGCATTTGCGTGAAGGCACAAGAACAAAGGCGTAGGCGCGATTGTGCAAGCACAAAGGCGTAGGCGCAAAGGCACAGGCGCGAAGGCGCAGGCGCGAAGGTGCAGGCATGAAGCACAGGTGCAAAGGTGCAAGCGCTAAGGCACAGACGCGAAGGTGCAGACGCGAAGGCGCAGGCGTGAAGGCGTAAGCGCAAAGGTGCAGGTCTAAAGGCACAGGCGCGAAGGCACAAGCGCAAAGGCGCAAGCGCAAAGGCGCATGCAAAGGTGCAGGGGCAAAGGTGCAGGTGCAAAGACACAGGCGTGAAGGCACAGGCGCGAAGGCGCAGGCGAGAAGGCACAGGCGCAAAGGCGCAGGTGCAAAGGTGAGGCGCAAAGGCGTAGGCACAAATGCACAGGAATGAAGGCACAGATGGAAAGGTGCAGGTGTGGAGGCGCAGGCGCAAAGGCGTACGCATGAAGGCGCAGGCGTGAAGGCGCAGGTGCGAAGGCGCAGGCGCGAAGGCACAATCGCGAAGGCGCAGGCATGAAGGCGCAGGCACGAAGGTGCAGGCGCGAAGGCGCAGGCGGAAAGGCGCAGGCAGGAAGGCGCAGGCACAAAGGCGCAGGCGCGAAGGCGCAGGCGCAAAGGTGCAGGCGCGAAGGCGAAGGCGCGAAGGCACAGGAGCAAAAGGCGCAGGTGCAAAGGCCCATGCAAAGGCGCTGGCGCGAAGGCGCAGGCACGAAGGCGCAGGCGCAAAGGCGCAAGCGCAAAGGCGCAGGTGCAAAGGCGCAGGTGAAAAGCGCAGGCGCAAAGGCGCAGGCGCAAAGGCGCAGGCGCAAAGGCGCAGGCACAAAGGCGCAGGCGCAAAGGCGCAGGCACAAAGGCGCAGGCGCAAAGGCGCAGGCACAAAGGCGCAGGCGCAAAGGCGCAGGTGCGAAGGCACAGGCGCGAAGGCACAGGTGCAAAGGCGCAGACATGAAGGCACAAGCGCGAAGGCGCAAGCGCAAAGGCACAGGCGCAAAGGCGTAGGCGCAAAAGCGCAGGCGCGAGAGCGCATGCGCGAAGGCATAGGCGTGAAGGCACAGGCGCAAAGGCACAGGTGCAAAGACACAAGCGTGAAGGCGCAGGTGCGAAGGCACAGGCGTAAAGGCGCTGGCACGAAGGCACAGGGGCGAAGGCACAGGGGCAAAAGTGCGGGCGCAAAGGTGGAGGCACAAAGGCGCAGGCGCAACGGTGCAGGCACGAAGGCCCAGTTACAAGGGCGCAAGCGCGAAGGTGCAGGCACAAAGGCGAAGGCGCGAAGGCGCAAGTGTGAAGGCGCAGGCGTGAAGGTGTAGGCGCAAAGGCGCAGACGCAAAGGTACAGGTGCAAAGGCGCATGCTGAAAGGCACAGGCGCGAAGGCGCAAGCACAAAGGTGGAGGCACAAAGGCACAGGCACGAAGGGAGAGGCACAAAGGCGTATGCGCAAAGGTGCAAGCGCGAAGGTGCAGGCGCAAAGGCAGAGGCTCGAAGGTGAAGGCACGAAGACGCAGGCGCGAAGGCACAGGCGCGAAGGTGCAGGAGGGAAAGCACAGGTGCGAAGGCGTAGGCACGAAGGCGCAGGTGCAAAGGAGCATGCGCGGAGGCACATGCGGAAAGGCCCAGGCGCGAAGGCGCAGGCCTGAAGGCGCATGCGGGAAGGCGCAAGCGCGACTTCGCAGGCACAAAGGTGCAGGGGAAAAGGGGTAGGCGCAAAGGTTCAGGCGCGAAGGCGCAGGTGCAAAGGCACAGGCACAAAGGCGTGGGCGCGAAGGCGCAGGCGCAAAGGCGCAGGGGAGAAGGTGCAGGCCCAAAGGCACAGGCGAGAAGGCACAAACGCAAAGGCATGGGCGCAAAGGCACAGGTGCGAAGGCGCATGCACAAAGGCGTAGGCGCAAAGGCGCGGGCGCAAAGGCGCAGGCACGAAGGTGCTGGCGCAAAGGGGCAGGCGCAAAGGCGCTGGTGCAAAGGTACAGGCGCAAAGGCGTAGGCGCAAAGGTGCAGGCACGAAGGCGCAAGCATGAAGGTACAGGCGCAAAGGCGCAGGCAGGAAGGTGCAGGCGTGAAGGCGCAGGCACAAAGGCGCAGGCGCAAAGGCACAAGCGCAAAGGCTCAGGCGCCAAGGCGTGGGCGTGAAGGCCCAGGCGCTATGGCACAGGCACAAAGGTGCAAGCACAAAGGCGCAGGCGCAAAGGAACAAGCGCCAAGGCGTAAGCGCGAAGGGGCAGGCGCAAAGGCAGAGGCGCAAAGGTGCAGGCGTGAAGGCACAAGGGCGAATGCGCAGGCACAAAGGCGCAGGCGTGAAAGCATAGGCACAAAGGCGCAGGCGCAAAGGCGCAGGCAAAGGTACAGGCGTGATGTTGTAGGCGCGAAGGCACATGCGCGAAGGCACAAGCGCGTAGGCGCAGGCACAAAGGCAAAGGCGCAAAGGCGAAGGTGCGAAGGCACAGGCGCAAAGGCGAAGGCACAAAGGCGCAGGCATGAAGGCGCAGGCGCGAAGGCGCAGGCGCAGAGGTGCAGGCGCGAAGGCGCAGGCACGAAGGCACAGGCGCGAAGGTGCAGGCACGAAGGCACAGGCTCAAAGGCACAGGCGTGAAGGCGCAGGCGCAAAGGCGCAGGCGCGTTGGCGCAGGTTTGTTGGCGCAGGCGCGAACGCACAGGTGCAAAGGCGCAGGCCCAAAGGTGCAGGTGCAAAGGCGCAAGCGTGAAGGCGCAGGCGCAAAGGTGAAGGCGAAAAGGCGCAAGCGCAAAAGCGCAAGCGCGAAGGCGCAGTTGCAAAGGCGTACGCGTAAAGGTGCAGGCACGAAGGCAAAGGCGTGAAGGCGCAGGCGCGTAGGCGCAGGCGCGAATGCACATGCGCGAAGGTGAAGGCACAAAGACGCAGGGGCGAATGCACAGGTCCAAAGGTGCGGGCCAAAAGGGGCATGCGCAAAGGCGCAGGCTTGAAGGCGCAGGCGTGAAGGTGAAGGAGCAAAGGCTTAGGTACAAAGGCGCATGCGTGAAGGTATAGGCATAAAGGCGCAGGCGCAAAGGCGCAGGCGCAAAGGTGCAGGCGCAAAGGCGCTGGAGGGAAGGCACAGGCGCGAAGGCGCAGGCACGAGGCGCAGGCGCAAAGGCGCATTCCCGAAGGCGCATGCGCGGAGATCCAGGCGTAAAGGCGTAGGCGCGAAGGCACAGGTGCAAAGGCGCATGCGCGAAGGCGCAGGTGCGAAGGCACAGGTGTGAAGGTGCAGGCGCGAAGGCGCAGGCGGGAAGGCGCAGGTGCGAACGCGCAGGCAAGAAGGCGCAGGCGCGAAGGTGCAGGCACGAAGGTGTAGGCACAAAGGCGCAGGCGCGAAGGCGCAGGCGCGAAGGCACGGGCGGAAAGACGCAGGCGCGAAGGCGCATGCACAACAGCACAGGCACAAAGGCGCAGGTGCGAAGGTGCAGGCGCGATGTTGCAGGCATGAAGGCGCAGGCGGGAAGGTGCTGGCACAAAGGCACAGGCGTAAAGGCGCAGGGCAAAGGCCCAGGTGCAAAGGCGCAGGAGTAAAGGCACAGGCACAAAGGCGCAGGCACAAAGGCGCAGGCGCGAAGGCGCATGCACAAAGGCGCAGACGCAAAGGCGCAGGTGCGAAAGCACAGGCGCGAAGGCGCAGTCGCAAA
Organism: Penium margaritaceum; assembly: GCA_023375785.1. Lineage (NCBI taxonomy): Eukaryota > Viridiplantae > Streptophyta > Zygnematophyceae > Desmidiales > Peniaceae > Penium > Penium margaritaceum. Next base: position 88,276 of record SZWC01006120.1, read on the forward strand.
GGCGCTGGTGCAAAGGCACAGGTGCAAAGGCGCAGGCGCGAAGGCGCAGGCACAAAGGCGCAGGCACAAAGGCGCAGGCGCGAAGGCGCATGCACAAAGGCGCAGACGCAAAGGCGCAGGTGCGAAAGCACAGGCGCGAAGGCGCAGTCGCAAAGGCGCTGGTGCAAAGGCACATGTGCAAAGGCGCAGGCACGAAGGTGCAGGCACGAAGGCACAGGCGTGAAGGCGCAGGGGTGATGGTGCAGGCGCGAAGATGCAAGCGCGAAGGTGCAGGCTCAAAGGCGCACAAAATGGCGCAAGCGCGAAGACGCATGTGCGAAGGCGAAGGCGAAGGCGCAAAGACGCAGGTGCGAAGGTGCAGGCGCAAAGGCGCAGACGCAAAGTTGGAGGCGCGAAGCGCAGGCGCAAAGGCACAGGCACAAAGGGGCAGGCGTGAAGGCGCATGCGTGAAGGCGCAGGCGCGAAGGTGCAGGCGCAAAGGCAAATGCACAAAGGCGCAGGCGCGAAGGCCCAGGCATGAAGGCGCTGGCGCGGAGGCGCGGGCGTGAAGGCGCAGGCGTGAAGGCGCACGCACGAAGGTGCAGGCAGGAAGGCACATGAACGAAGGCGCATGCGCAATGGCGCAGGCACGAAGGCGAAGGCACCAAGTCGCGGGCGTGAATGAGCAGGCACAAAGGAACAGGTGTGAAGGTGCAGGTATGAAGGCGCAGGCGCAAAGGCGTAGGCACACAGGCGCAGGTGGGAAGGTGCAGGCGTGAAGTCTCAGGTGCCAAGGCGCAGGCACAAAGGCGCAGGTGTAAAGGCGTAGGCGTGAAGGCCGATGCGCAAAGGCGCAGGCGCGAAGGTGCAGGAGCGAAGGCGCAGGCACAAAGGAGCAGGCGCAAAGGTGCAGGCGCGAAGGCGCAGGCGCAAATGCTCAGGCACAAAGGCAAAGGCACGAAGGCACATGCGCAAAGGCACAGGCACAAAGGCGCAAAGGTGCAGGCGCGAAGGCACAAACGCGAAGGCACAAGCGCGAGGGCGCAGGCGCGAAGGTGCAGGTGCAAAGGCGCAGGCTCAAAGGCGCAGGCCCGAAGGCACAGGCACGGAGGAGCAGGCGGGAATGTGAACGCGCAAAGGTGCAAGCCCGAAGGCGAAGGCGTAAAGGCGCAGAGGCGAAAGCGCAGGTGCAAAGGTTCAGGCGCAAAGGCACGAAGGCGCAGGTGCAAAAGCGCAGGTGCAAAGGCGCAGATGCGAAGGCGCAAGCGCGAAGGCCTAGGCGCAAAGGCGCGAAGGTACAGGTGCAATAGCGCTGGTACAAAGGCGCAGGCGCAAAGGCATAGGCGCGAAGGCGCAGGCACGGCACACACTCGAAGGCACAGGCGCGAATGCGCATACGCGAAGGCGCGGGCGCAAAGGCCCAGGCGCGAAGGCGGAGGCGCAAAGGCGCAGGCACGAAGGCGCAGGCGCAAAGGCGCAGGCACAAAGGCGCAGGCGGAAGGCGCACGCGTGAAGGCGCAGGCGCAAAAGCGCAGGCGCGAAGGCGCAAACGCAAAGGCGCAAGCGCAAAGGTGCAGGCACAAAGGCGCAGGCGCAAAGGCGCAGGAGCGAATGCGCAGGCGTGAAGGTGCATGCGCGATGGACCATGTGCGAAGGCGCATGCGCAGAGGCACACGCGCGTAGGCACAAATATGAAGGCGCATGCACGAAGGCGCACGCGCGAAGGCGCATGCGCAAAGGTACAGACACCAAGGTGCAAGCTTGAAGGCACAGGCTCAAAGGCGCATGCGAGAAGGTGCAGGTGTGAAGGCTCAGGCGCGAAGGCGCTGGTACAAAGGCGCAGGCGTGAAGGCGCAGGCGCGAAGGCGCTGGTGCAAAGGCCCAGGCGCGAAGGTACAGGCGCAAAAGCGCAGGTGCGAAGGTGCAGGCGCAAAGGCGCTAGCGCGAAGGCGCAGGCACGAAGGCGCAGGCACGAAGGCGCAAGCGCGAAGGCGTAGGCGTGAAGGCGAAGGCGCAAAGGCGCAAGCGCAAAGGCGCAAGCGAGAAGGCGCAGGCACGAAGGCACTGGCGCAAAGGCGCAGGTCCGAAGGCACAGGCGCAAAGGCGCAGCCGCGAAGGCACAGGAGCAAGGGCATAGGCACAAAGGTGCAGGCGCGAAGGCCCAGGCATGAAGGCGCAGGCACGAAAGCGCAGGTGCAAAGGTGAAGGCACAAAGGCGCAGGTGTGAAGGCGCACGTGTAAATGCGCAGGTGCAAATGCGCAGGCGCACAGGCGCAGGTGCAAAGGCGCAGCCGCGAAGGCGCAGGAGCGAAGGTGCAGGCGTGAAGGCGCATGCGCAAAGGGGCATGCGTGATGACCCAGTTGCGAAGGCGCAGGCGCGAAGGTGCACACACGATGGCGTAGGCGTGAAGGTGCAGGCGCAAAGGCGTAGGCGGAATGCGCAGGCGCAAAGGTGCAGACGCGAAGGTGCAGACGCAAAGGCGCAGGCTGGAAGGCACAGGCGCGAAGGCGTAGGCACGAAGGCACAGGCGCGAAGGTGCAGGCGCAAAGGCGCAGGCGCAAAAGCGCAGGCGCAAAGGCGCAAGCGCAAAGGCGCAGGCATAAAGGCGCAGGCGCAGGCGCGAAGGTGCAGGTGCAAAGGCGCAGGCATGAAGGCGTTGATGGAAAGGTGCAGGCGTGAAGGCGCAGGCACGAAGGCGCAGGCATAAAGGCGCAGGCGCGAAGGCCCAGGCGCGAAGGTGCAGGCACGAAGGTGCAGGCGCGAAGGCGCAGGCGCAAAGGCGCAGGTGCGAAGGCGCAGGCGTGAAGGTGCAGGTGCTAAGGCACAGGCACGAAGGCGCTTGCGCAAAGGTGCAGGTGCAAAGGCGCAGGCGCGAAGTAGTAGGCACGAAGGCGCTGGCGCAAAGGCGCAGGCAGGAAGGCGCAGGCACAAAGGCGCAGGCGCGAAGGCAAAGGCACATGCGCGAAGGTGCAAGCAGAAAGGCGCATGCACAGAGGCGCAGGCACAAAGGCGCAGGCACAAAGGCTCAGGCACAAAGGCGCAGGTGCAAAGGCGCAGGCGCGAAGGCGAAGGTGTGAAGGCGCAGGCGCGAAGGCGCTGCCGCGAAGGCGCAAGCGCGAAGGTGCTGGTGCAAAGGCGCATGCGCAAAGGCGCAGGCGCGAAGGCGCAGGCGTGAAGGCACACGCGCAAAGGCGCAGGCGCAAAGGCGCAGGCGCAAAGGCGCAGGCGCAAAGGCGCATGCACAAAGGCGCATGCCTGAAGGCGCAGGTGCAAAGGCGCAGGCTCAAAGGCGCAGGCGGGAAGGAGCAGGCATGAAGGCACAGGCGCAAAGGCGCAGGCGCGAAGGCACAAAGGCGTAGGCACAAAGGCACAGGTGTGAAGGCACAGGGGCCAAGGCGCAGGTGTGAAAGCGCAGGACCAAACGCGGAGGCGCAAAGGCGCAGGCGTGAAGGCACAGGCACGAAGGCGAATGCGCGAAGGCGCATGCGCGAAGGCGCAAGCGTGAAGGCGCAGGCGCAAAGGCGCAGGCGCCAAGGCCCAGGCGCAAAGGCGCAGGGGCAAAGGCCCAGGCGCGAAGGTGCAGGCACGAAGGCGCAGACAGGAAGGCGCAGGTGCAAAGGCACAAGCATGAAGGCGCGAAGGCGCACTTACAAAGGTGCAGGCACGATGGCAAAGGTGGGAAAGCGCAAGTGTGAAGGTGCAGGCGTGAAGGCGCAGGCAGAAAGGCGCAGGCGCATAGGTGCAGGCGCGAAGGCGCATGCACAAAGGCTCAGGCGCGAAGGCGCAAGCACGAAGGTGCACGCGCAAAGGCACAAGCATGAAGGCGCAGGCACGAAGGGGAAGGAACAAAGGCGTAGGCGCAAAGGCACAAGCGCGAAGACGCAGGCACAAAGGCGCAGGATCGAAGGCGCAGGCGCGAAGGCGCAGGCACGAAGGCGCAGGCGCCAAGGTGCAGGAGGGAAAGCGCAGGCATAAACGCGCAGGCACGAAGGCGCAGGCGCGAAGGAGCATGCGCGGAGGCACATGCGTGAAGGCCCAGGCACGAAGGCGCAGGCGCAAAGGCGCAGGGGCAAAGGTGCAGGCACCAAGGCGCAGGCGCCAAGGCATAGGCACGAAGCTGCAGGCGCAAAAGCACAGGCGCAAAGGCGCAGGTGCAAAGTCGTAGGCGCCAAGGCGCAGGCGCAAAGGCGCAGGGGCGAAGGTGCATACCCAAAGGTGCAGGCGCAAAGGCACAGGCGCAAAGGCATAGGCGCAAAGGCGCAGGCAAAGGCACAGGCGCGAAGGCGCAGGCGCGAAGGCGTAGGCACGAAGGCGCAGGCGCAAAGGCGCAGGCGCAAAGGGGCAGGCGCGAAGGCGCAGGCAAGAAGGTGCTGCCGCAAAGGCACAAACACGAAGGCGCAGGCGCAAAGGCGCAGGCGCAAAGGCGCATGTACAAAGGCGCAGGCATGAAGGTGCAGGCGCAAAGGTGCAGGCACGAAGGCGCTGGCAGGAAGGTCCTGGCGCGAAGGCGCAGGAAGAAAGGCGCAGGCGCAAAGGCGCAAGCGCAAAGGCGCAGGCGCCAAGGCGCAAGCGTGAAGGCGCAGGCGCAAAGGTACAGGCGCAAAGGTGCATGGGCGATGGGGCAGGCGCGAAAGTGCTGGCGTAAACGTGCACACGTGAAGGTGGAGGCGCGAAGGTGCAGGCGCAAAGACGCAGGTGCAAAGGCGGATGCGCAAAGGCGCAGGTGCAAAGGCGCAGTTGCAAAGGCACAGGCGCGAAGGCGCAGGCACGAAGGTGCATACGCAAAGAAGCAGGCACAAACACACAGGCGTGAAGGCACGAGCGTGAAGGACAAGCGCAAAGGCGCAGGTGCAAAGGCATATGCGCGAAGGCGCATGCGCGAAGGCGCAGGAAAAAAGGCGTAGACACGCAGGCGCAGGTGCTAAGGCGCAGGCACAAAGGCGTAGGTGCAAAGGCGCAAGCACAAAGGCGCAGGTGCAAAGGCGCAGGCGCAAAGGCACAGGCGCCAAGGCGCAGGCGCAAAGGCGCAGGTGCAAAGGCGTAGGCGCAAAGGTGTAGGTGCAAAGATGCAGGCGCGAAGGCATAGGCGCGAAGGCGCAGGCGCGAAGGCGTAGGCGGGATGGCGCAGGCGCAAAGGCGCAGGCGCAAAGGCGCAGGCGCAAAGGCGCTGGTTTCAAGGCACAGGCGCAAAGGCGCAGTTGCAAAGGCATAGGCGTGAAGGCGCAGGGGTGAAGGCACAGGCGGGAAGGCGCAAGCACAAAGGTGCAGGCACAAAGGCGCAGGCGCAAAGGCGCCTGAGCGAAGGCGCACGCACAAAGGCGCAGGCATAAAGGCACAGGCACAAAGGTGCAAGCGCGAAGGCGCAGGCGCGAAGGTGCAGGCACAAAGGCGAAAGCGCGAAGGCACAGGCGCAAAGGCGCTGGCGCAAAGGCGCAAGCGTCAGCGGTGCAGGCGCAAAGGCGCAGGCGCGAAGGCGCAAGCACGAAGGCGAAAGCGCGAAGGCGCACGGGCAAAGGCGCAAGCGCGAAGGCACAGGCACAAATGCGCATGCATAAAGGCGCAGGCGCAAAGGCCCAGGCGCGAAGGCGCAGGCGCGAAGGGGCAGGCGCGAAGGCGCAGGCGTGAAGGCGCAGGTGCGAAGGTGCAGGCGCGAAGGCGCAGGTCTGAAGGGGCAGGACGAAGGCGCGGGCGTGAAGGCGCATGCACAAAGGTGCATGCCCAAAGGCGCATGCGCGATGGCCCAGGCGCGAAGGCACAGGCGCGAAGGCGCAGGCGCGAAGGCGCAAGCGCATGGCGTAGGAGCGAAGGCGCAGGCGTGAAGGCCCATGCGCAAAGGTGCTTGCGCAAAGGTGCATGCGCGAAAGCCCAGGCGCGAAGGCGCAGGCGCGAAGGGGCACGCGCGAAGGCGCAAGAGTGAAGGCGCAAGCGCAAAGGCGTAGGCGCGAAGGCGCAGGCGCGAAGGCGCAGGCACGAAGGCGCTGGCGAAAAGGCACAGGCGGGAAGGGGCAGGCGCAAAGGCACAGGTGCGAAGGCACGGGCACGAAGGTACATGCGCGAAGGCGTAGGCGCAAAGGCGCACGCACGAAGGCACAGGCGTGAAGGCACAGATGTAAAGGCCCAGGTGCGAAGGCGCAGGCGCGAAGGCAGAGGCGCGATGCTGCAGACGCAAAGGCGCAGGCTCAAAGGCACAGGCGTGAAGGCACAGGCGCGAAGGCGTAGGCGCAAAGGCGCATGTGCGAGGTACAAGCGTGAAGGCATAGGCGCAAAGGCGCAGGCGCGAAGGCACAAGCGCGATGGTGCAGGTGCGAAGGCGCTGGTGCAAAGGTGCAGGCGTGAAGGTGCAGGTGTGAAGGCGCATGCGCGAAGGTGCAGGCGCAAAGGTGCAGGCGTAAAGGCGCAGGCAGAAATGTGCAGGCACGAAGGCGCAAATACGAAGGTGCAGGCGCGAAGGCGAAGGCACGAAGGCAAAGGTGGGGAGGCGCAGGTGTGAAGGCACAGGCGTGAAGGCGCAGGCGTGAAGGCGCAGGCGCAAAGGCGCACGCAGAAAGGTGCAGGCGCAAAGGCGCATGCACGAAGGTGCAGGTGCAAAGGCGCAAGCACGAAGGTGCAGGCGCAAAGGCGCAGGCACGAAGGCCCAGGCACGAAGGGGCAGGCAATAAGGCGCAGGCGCAAAGGCGCAAGCGCAAAGCTGCAGGTGCAAAGGCGCAGGCTAGAAGGCGGAGGCACGAAGGCGGATGCACGAAGGTGCAGGCGCGAAGGTGCAGGCACGAAGGCACAGGAGCGAAGGAGCATGCGCGGAGGCACATACGCGAAGGTCAAGGCGGGAAGGCGCACGCGTGAAGGCGCAGGTGCAAAGGCACAAGCGCAAAGGCGCAGACGCAAAGGCGCAGGCGCCAAGGCGGAGGTGTGAAGGTGCAGGTGCAAAGACGCAGGCGCAAAGGCGCAGGCGCGAAGGTGCAGGTGCGAAGGCGCAGGCGCGAAGGCACAGGGGAAAAGGCGGAGGCCCAAAGGCGCAGGCGCAAAGGCACAGGCGCAAAGGCACAGGCAAAGGCACAGGCGCGAAGGCGCAGGCGGAAAGGTGCAGGCGCAAAGGCACAGGCGCGAAGGCGCATGCGCAAAGGCGTAGGCGCGAAGGCGCATGCATGAAGGCATAGGCGTGAAGGCGCAGATGCGAAGGCGCAGGCGCAAAGGCGGAGGCGGGAAGGGTTTGACGCGAAGGCGCAGGCTCGAAGGCACAGGCGCGAAGGCACAGGCGCGAAGGCGAAGGCGCAAAGGCGCAGGCGCGAGGTGCAAGCGTGAAGGCGTAGGCACAGAGGCGCAGGCGCGAAGGCACAAGCGCAATGGTGCAGGTGTGAAGGTGCTGGTGCAAAGGTGCAGGCGTGAAGGTGCAGGTGCGAAGGCGCATGCACGAAGGTGCATGCGCAAAGGTGCAGGCGCAAAGGCGCATGCGCAAATGTGCAGGCACGAAGGTGCAGAAACGAAGGCCCAGGCGCGAAGGCGCAGGCACGAAGGCGAAGGCAGGAAGGCGCAGGCGTGAAGGCGCAGGCGTGAAGGTGCAGGCGCAAAGGCGTAGGGGCAAAGGTGCAGGCGCGAAGGCACATGCACGAAGGTGCAAGCGCGAAGGCGCATGCATGAAGGTGCAGGCGCAAAGGCGCAGGCACGAAGGCGCAGGCACGAAGGGGCAGGCACAAAGGCGCAGGTGCAAAGGCGCAAGCGCGAAGGTGCAGGTGCAAAGGCGCAGGCTCGAAGGTGGAGGCGTGAAGGCGCAGGCGCGAAGGTGTAGGAGGGAAAGCGCAGACGCGAAGGCGCAGGCATGAAGGCGCAGGCGCGAAGGAGCATGCGCGGAGGCACATGCGCAAAGGTCCAGGCGGGAAGGCGCACGCGTGAAGGCGCAAGCGTGAAGGCGCAGGCACCAAAGCGCAGGTGTGAAGGTGCAGGCGCAAAGACGCAGGCGCAAAGGCGCAGGCGCGAAGTCGCAGGTGCAAAGGCGCAGGGGCGAAGGCACAGGTCCAAAGACGCAGGCGCGAAGGGACAGGCACAAAGGCATATACAAAGGCACAGGCGCGAAGGCGCAGGCGGGATGGCGTAGGCGCGAAGGCACAGGCGTGAAGGCGCAGGCACAAAGGTACAGGCGCAAAGGCGTAGGTGCAAAGGCGCAGGCGCGAAGGCGCAGGCGTGAAGGTGCAGGCGCAAAGGCGCAGGCACAAAGGTGTAGGCATGAAGGCGCAAGTGCGAAGGCGCAGGCAGGAAGGCGCAGGCGCGAAGGCGCAATCACAAAGGCGCAAGTCCAAAGGTGCAAGAGCGAAGGCGCAGGCGCCAAGGCGCAGGCGTGAAGGCGCAGGCACAAGGTGTAGGCGCAAAGGTAGAGGCACAAAGGCGCAGGCAACAAAGCACAAGCGCTAAGGCGCAGTCGCTAAGGTGTAGGCGCAAAGGCACAGGCGCAAAGGCGCAGGGGCGAAGGCGCAGGCCCAAAGGCGGAGGCGCAAAGGGACAGGCACAAAGGCGCATACGCAAATGCGCAGGATTAGGCACAGGTTCGATTTTGCAGGCAAAGGCGAAGGCGCAAAGGCACAGGCAGAAAAGCGCATCTACAAAGGTGCAGGCGCGAAGGCTCAGGCGCGAAGGTGCAGGTGCGAAGGCGCTGGTTCAAAGGCGCAGGCGCAAAGGCGCAGGCGCAAAGGCACAGGTCCTAAGGCGCACCACGAAGACGCAGACGCAAAAGCGCAGGGTCAAAGGCGCAGGCGCGAAGGCGCAGGCGCGAAGGTGCAGGCGCGAAGGCGCAGGCGCGAAGGTGCATGGGCAAAGGCGCACGCGCGAAGGCGATGGCGTAAACGTGCAGGTTTGAAGGTGCAGGCGCGAAGGCGCAGGCACAAAGGTGCATGCAGGAAGGCGCAGGTGCAAAGGCGCAGGTGCAAAAGTGCAGGCGCAAAGACACAGGCGCTAAAGCGCAGGTATGAAGGCGCATGCGCAAAGAAGCAGGCACAAAAGCACAAGCGCAAAACTGCAGGCGTGAAGGCGCAGGAGCGAAGGCGTGAGCGCAAAGGCACATGCGTGAAGGCCCATGTGCAAAGGAGCAGGCGAAAAGACGCAGGCACGAAGGCGCAAGTGCGAAGGCGCAGGCACGAAGGCGCAGGCGCGAAGGTGCAGGCACAAAGGTGCAGGCGCAAAGGCGCAGGCGTGAAGGCACAGGCGCGAAGGTGAAGGAGCAAAGGCACAGGTGCGAAGGCGTAGGCACAAACGTGTAGGTGCAAAGATGTAGGCGCAAAGGCATAGGCGTGAAGGCGCAGGAGCAATGGCGCAGGCGCAAAGGCACAAGCGCGAAGGCGCAGTCACAAAGGCAAAGGCTCGAAGGTGCAGGGGTGAAGGCACAGGCGGGAAGGCACAGGCCTGAAGGCGCGGGCACGAAGACACAGGCGCGAAGGCACAGGCGCAAAGGCGCAGGCGCGAAGACGCAGGCACAAAGGCGCAGGCACAAAGGCACAGGCATAAAGGTGCAGGCACAAAGGCGCAGGCGTGAAGGTGCAGGCGCAAAGGCGCAGGCATGAAGGCGCTGGCGCAAAGGCGCAAGCGTAAAGGTGTAGGCGCAAAGGCATAGGTGCGAAGGCGCAGGCGCGAAGGCGCAGGCACAAAGGCGCATATGCAAAGGAGTAGCCTCGAAGGCGCAGGCACAAAGGCGCAGGCACGAAGGCGCAGGCGCGAAGGCGGAGGCGCGAAGGTGCAGGCGCGAAGGCGCGGTTGCAAAGTTGCAATTGCGAAGGCGCAAGCGCGAAGGCGCAGGCATGAAGGCGAAGGCGTGAGGGCCCAGGCACAAAGGCGCAGGTTGAAGGCGCAGGCGCAAAGGTGCAGGCGCGTAGGCACATGCGCAAACGTACAGGCGCGAAGGCGTAGGCGCATAGGCACAGGCGCAAAGGCCTAGGCAAGAAGGCGCAAGCGAGAAGGCGCAGGCACAAAGGCACAGGCGCAAAGGCGCAGGCATAAAGGCGCAGGCGCGAAGGCGCAGGCGTAAAGGTGAAGGCGCAAAGGCGCAAGCGCGAAGGCGCAGGTACAAAGGCGCTGGTGCGAAGGCGCAGGCGGGAAGGCGCAGGCGCAAAGGCCCAGGCACGAAGGCACATGCGCGAAAGTGGAGGCGCAAAGGTGCACGCATGAAGGCGCAGGCGTGAAGGCGTAGACGCAAAGGCGTAGGCGCGAAGGCACAGGCGCGAAGGCTCAGACGCGAAGGCGCAAGCTCAAAGGCACAGGGGCGAAGGCGCAGGCGTGAAAGCGCAGGCACGAAGGCACATGCAGAAAAGCGGAGGTGCAAAGGCGCAAGCGCGAAGGCATAGGCGCAAAGGCGCAGGCATGAAGGCGCAGGCGCAAAGGCATAGGCGGAAAGATGCAGGCGCAAAGGTGCAGGCACGAAGGCGCAGGCGGAAAAGCGCAGGCGCAAAGGCGCAGACACGAAGGTGCAGGCAGAAAGGCACATGTATAGAGGCGCAGGTGCAAAAGCGCTGGCGCAAAGTTGCAGGCTTGCAGACGCAGGTGCGAAGGCGCAGGCGCTAAGGCGCAAGTGCAAAGGCGCAGGCGCAAAGACGCAGTTGCAAAGGTACAGGCGCAAAGGGGCAGGCATGAAGGCGAACGTGCAAAGGCGCAGGCGCGAAGGCGCAGGTCAAAGGCACAGGGGCAAAGGCGCAGGCGCGAAGGCGCATGCGCGAAGGTGCAGGCGCGAAGGCGCAGGCGCGAAGGCGCAGGTGGAAAGGCGCAGGCAAGAAGGCGCAGGGGAGAAGGCGTAGGCACAAAGGCGCATGCACAAAGGTGCAGGCGCGAAGGCGCAAACGCGAAGGCGTAGGCGCGAAGGCTCCGGAGGGAAGGCGCAGGCGCAAAGGCGTAGGCACAAAGGTGCTAGCGCGAAGGCGCATGCGCGAGAGCCCAGGCGTCAACACGCAGGCGCGAAGGTGCAGGCACGAAGGCGCTTGCGCGAAGGCGCTCACGCGAAGGCGTATGCGCGACGGCGCAGGTGCGAAGGCACAGGCACGGAGTTACACGCGCGAAGGCACAGGCGCAAAGCCGCCGGGGCGAAGGCACAGGCGCAAAGGCGCAGGCGTAAAGGCACAGGCGTGAAGGCGGAGGCACAAAGGCACAGGCACAAAGGCGCAGGCACAAAGGCACAGGCACAAAGGCACAGGCGCAAAGGCGCAGGCGCGAAGGCGCAAGCACGAAGGCAAAGGCGCGAAAACAGGCGCGAAGTGGCAGGCGCAAAAGCGTAGGCGCAAAGGTGCAGGCGCGAAGGCACAAGTACAAAGGCGCAGGCGCGAAGGCATAGGCGCAAAGGCACAAGCGCAAAGGTGTAGGCGCAAATGCGCAGGCGCGAATACGCAGGCACAAAGGCACAGGCACGAAGGCGCAGGCGGAAAGGCGCACGGGCGAAGGCACAGGCATAAAGGTGTAGGCACAAAGGCGCATGCACAAAGGCGCACGCATGAATGCGCAGGCACAAAGGTCCAGGCGCAAAGGTGCAGGCACGAAGGTGCAGGCGCAAAGCCGCTTGCTTGAAGGCGCAGCCGCGAAGGCGCAGGAGCAAAGACACAGGCGTGAAGGCTCATGCGCAAAGGCGCATGCGTGAAGGTGCATGCGCGAAGGCGCATGCGCGAAGGCGTATGCGCAAAGGGGTATGCGCGATGGCACACGCGCAAAGGCGAGGCGTGAAGGCGCATCCGTGAAGGCGCAGGCGCAAAGGTGCAGGCACAAAGGCGCAGGCAAGAAGGCGCACGCGCAAAGGCGCAGTCGCAAAGGCACATGCGCGAAGGCATAGGCGCATAGGCACGGGCGCATAGGCACAGGCGCAAAGGCGCAGGGGTGAAGGTGCAGGCGCGAAGGCGCAGGTGCGAGGGCACAGGCGCGAAGGCACACAAAAAGGTGCAGGCGCAAAGGCGCAGGCGCAAAGGCGCAGGCGCGAAGGCGCAGGCGCGAAGATGCTGGCATGAAGGCGCAGGCACAGGGGTGAAGGCACCAAGGCGCAGGCGCAAAGGCGCAAGCGTGAAGGCGCAGGCACGAAGGCGAAGGCGGGAAGGCGCAGGCGTGAAGTCGCATGCGCAAAGGCGCAGGCACAAAGGTGCAGGTGCAAAGGCGCATGCACGAAGGTGCAGGCTCAAAGGCACAGGCGCGAATGCGCAGGCACGAAGGCGCAGGCGCAAAGGCATAGGCGCAAAGGCGCAGGCAAAAAGGCGCAGGCGCGAAGGCGCAGGCCCAGAGGTTCAGGCGCGAAGGCGCATGCGCAAAGGCGCATGCGCGAAGGCGCAGGCGCGAAGGTGCAGGCGCAAAGGCACATGCACAAAGGCGCAGGCGCGAAGGCCCAGGCACAAAGGCGCAGGTAGAAAGGCGCAGGCGCAAAGGCGCAGGCACGAGGGTGCAGGCGTGAAGGCGCAGGCGCATGCTCAAAGGCGCAGGCGCGAAGGCTCAGGTGCAAAGGCACAGGCGCAAAGGCGCAGGCGCAAAGCCGCAGGCGCGAAGGCATAGGTGAAAAGGCGCAGGCGCGAAGGCGCAGGCGCCAAGGTACAGGCACGAAGGCAGAGGCACGAAGGCGCAGGCGTGAAGGCCCAGGCGGGAAGGCGCATGTGCAAAGGCGCAGGCGCAAAGGCGCTGGCGCAAAGGCGCAGACACAAAGGCGTAATCACAAAGGCGCAGGCACAAAGGCGCAGGCGCAAACCCGCAAGCGCAAAGGGGCAGGCGCGAAGGCGCAGCTGTGAAGGCATAGGCGCGAAGGCACAAGCACAAAGGCACAAGCGCAAAGGTGTAGGCGCAAAGGTGCACACACAAAGGCGCAGGAACGAAGGAGCTGGCTCGACGGTGCAGGAGAGAAGGCGCAGGCGTGAAGGCTCAGGCACGAAGGCAGAGGCGCGAAGGCACATGCGCGAAGGCGGATGCGCGAAGGCGCAGGCACAAAGGCGTAGGCGCGAAGGCGCAGGCCCGAAGGCGCAGGCGTGAAGGCGCATGCGCAAAAGAACAGGCACGGAGGCGCAGGTGTGAGGGTGCAGGCGCGAAGGCGCAGTTGCAAAGGCACAGGAGTGAAGATACAGGCGTGAAGGTGCATGCGTGAAGGCACAAGCGCAAAGGGACATGCGAGAAGGACAATGCGCGATGGCCCAAGCGGGAAGACACACGCGCGAATGCGCATGCACGAAGGCGCAGGTGCCAAGGCGCAAGCGTGAAGGCGCAGGCACGAAGGCACAGACGCGAAGGCGTAGGCTCGAAGGCACAGGCGTGAAGACGCAGGTGCGAAGGCACAGGCGCGAAGGCTCAGGCGCAAAAGCGCAAGCGCTAAGGCGCAGGTGCAAAGGCGCATGCGCGAAGGTGCAGGTACAAAGGCATAGGCACAGGCGCAAAGGCGTAGGCGCAAAGGTGCAGGTGCGAAGGGGCAGGCGCGAAGGTGCATGTGCAAAGGCACAGGCGTGAAAGTGCAGGCGTGAAGGCGCAGGCGTTAAGTCACAAGCGCAAAGGCGCAGTTGCGAACGCCCAGGCGTGAAGGCGCAGGCACGAAGGCGCAGGCGCCAAGGCGCAAGCGCGAATGCGCAGGCGCGAAGGCACGGGCGCAAAGGCGCAGGCGCGAATGCACAGGCACGAAGCCAAAGGCACAAAGGCGCAGGCGCCAAGGCGCAGGCGCAAAGGCGCACGTGCAAAGGCGCAAGCGCGAAGGCGCAGGCGTAAAGGCACAGGCAAAAAGGCGCGGGTTCAAAGGCGTAAGCGCGAAGGTGCAAGTGCAAAGCCACAGGCGCAAAGGCTCAGGCGCACAGGTGCAGGCGCGGAAGCGCAGTTGCGAAGGTGCAGTTGTGAAGGCGCAGGCGTGAAGGCACAGGCACAAAGACAAAGGTGCGAAGGCACAGACGCGAAGGCGCAGGTCAAAGGCGCAGGCGCAAAGGCGCAGGCGCGAAGGCGCAGGCGCAAAGGCGCGTGTACTAAGGCGCAAGCGTGAAGGCATAGGCACATAGGCGCAGGCACAAAGGCGCAGGCGCAAAGGCGCAGGCAGGAAGTTGCAAGCGCGAAGGCGCAAATACGAAGGCGCAGGCGCGAAGGCGCTGGTACGAAGGCGCAGGCGCGAAGGCGCAGGCACAAAGACGCAGGCCCGAAGGCGTAGGCGCGAAGGCAAAGGCGCGAAGGCGCACGTGTGTTGGCGCAGGCACGAAGGCGCAGGTGCAAAGGGACAGGCGCAAAGGCGCAACCACAAAGGCGCAGGCGCAAAGGCGCAGGCACTAAGGCACAGGCACAAAGGCGCAGGGGCAAAGGCGCAGGCGCAAAGGCGCGAAGGCGCAGATGAAAAGGCGCAAACACGAAGGCGCTGGTGCGAAGGCACAGTTGCAAAGGCGCAGACACCAAGGCGTAGGCGCGAAGGCGCAGGCAAGAAGGCGCAGACGCGAAGGCGCAGGCCCAAAGACGCAGGCGCAAAGTCATAGGTGTGAAGGCATAGGTGCAAAGGCGTAGGCACAAAGGCGCACGTGCAAAGGCGCAGGCACAAAGATGTAGGCAGAAAGAAGCAGGCACAAAGGCGCAAGCGCAAAGGCGCAGGATTGAAGGCGCAGGCGCGAAGGCGCAGGAGTGAAGGCGCAGGCTCGAAGGCACAAGCGCAAAGGCACATGCGCAAAGGTGCATGCGCGAAGGCACAGACAAAAAGGTGCAAGCACGAAGGCGCAGGTGCAAAGGCGCAGTTGGGAAGGCGCAGACACGAAGGGGCAGGCGCAAAGGCGCAGGCACGAAGGCGCACGCTCGAAGGCGCAGGCACGAAGGCGTAGGCAAAAAGGCGTAAGCGCAAAGACCCAGGCGCAAAGGCACAGGCGCGAAAGCACAGGCGCAAAGGCGCAGGCCCAAAGGCCCAGGGGCAAAGGCACAAGGGTAAAGGCATAGGCGCAAAGGCACAAGTGCAGAAGTGCGGGCGCGAAGGCACAGGCGCAAAGGCGCAGGCGTGAAGGCGCAGGCACGAAGGCACAGGCACGAAGGCGCAAGCGCGAAGGTGCAGGCACGAAGACGCAGGCACGAAGGCGCAGGCGCAAACATGCAGGCGCAAAGGCGCAGGAGCGAAGGGGCATTTGCGAAGGCGCGGGCACGAAGGCGAAGGCACGAAGGTGCACGCGTGAAGGCGCAGGCACAAAGGCGCATGCTTGAAGGCACACGCACGAAGGCGCACGCACAAAGGTGCAGGCGCAAAGGTACAGGCACGAAGGCGCAGGTGCGAAGGTGCAGGCACAAAGGCGCAAACGCAAAGGCGCAGGCGGGAAGGTGTAGGCATGAAGGCGCAGGAGCGAAGGCACAGGAGGGAATGCGCAGGCACAAAGGCGCAGGCACAAAGGCGCAGGCGCAAAGGAGCATGCGCGAAGGCGGATGCGCAAAAGTGCAGGCGCGAAGGAAAAAGCATAAATGTGCAGGTGCAAAGGTGCATGCGCAAAGGCGCAGGCGGGAAGGCACAAGCGCCAAGCCACAGGCGCAAAGGTGCAGGCGCAAAGGCACAGGTGCAAAGGCGCAGGCGCGAAGACGCAAGCGCGAAGGCGCAGGGGTGAAGGCGCAGGCACAAAGGTGTAGGCACAAAGGCACAGGCGGAAAGGCACAAGCAAGGGCACAGGCGCAAAGGCGCAGGCACGAAGGCGCAGGCAAGAAGGCACTGGCGCGAAGGCGCAGGCGCAAAGGCGCAGGCGCAAAGGTGCATGCACGAATGCGCTGGCGAGAAGGCGTAGGCGCGAAGGCGCAGGCGCAAAGGCGCAGGCGCAAAGGCGCAGGCGCCAAGGCGCAGGCGCGAAGGTGCAAGCGCAAAGGCACAAGCACAAAGGCGCAGGTACAAAGGCGCAGGCGCGAAGGCGCAGGCGCAAAGGCGCAGGCACAAAGGCGCAGGCGCAAAGGCGAAGGCGTGAAGGCGCAGGTGCAAAGGCGCAGGCTGGAAGGCACAGGTGCAAAGGCGCAGGCGCAAAGGTGCAGGCGCAAAGGTGCAGGCGCAAAGGCGCAGGTGTGAAGGCGCAGGCACAAAGGCGCAGGCGCAAAGAAGCAAGCACAAAGGCGGAGGCGCAAAGGTGCAGGCATGAAGGCGCAGGCGAGAGGGCGCAGGCGCAAAGGTACATGCACGAAGGCGCATGCGCGAAGGCCCTGGCGCAAAGGCGAAGGCACAAAGGCGCAGGCGCAAAGGCACAGGCGCGAAGGCAGAGGCGCAAAGGCACAGGCGCCAAGGCGCAGGCGCAAAGGTGTAGGCGCGAAGGCGCAGGCGCAAAGGCGTAGGCGCAAAGACGC
The DNA here is from genome assembly GCA_023375785.1 of Penium margaritaceum. NCBI lineage: Eukaryota > Viridiplantae > Streptophyta > Zygnematophyceae > Desmidiales > Peniaceae > Penium > Penium margaritaceum. The sequence continues at coordinate 104,495 of SZWC01006120.1, forward strand.
AGGCACGAAGGCGCAGGCGTGAAGGCACGAGCGCGAAGGCGCAGGCACAAAGGTGCAGGTGCAAAGGCGCAGGCGCGAAGGTGCAGGCTCGAGGGCACAGTCACAAAGGCCAGGTGCAAAGGCCAAGGCACGAAGGCACAGGCGCAAAGGCACAGGGGTGAAGGCGTAGGCGCAAAGGCGCACGAAAAGGCGCAGGTGTGAAGGCGCAGGCGCGAAGCCGCAGGCACAAAGGTACAAGCATGAAAGTGCATGCGTGAGGCCAAGGCAGAAAGGCTTAGGTGCAAAGACGCCAGCACAAAGGCGAAGGCGCAAAGGCAAAGGCGCAAAGGCGCAGGCACAAAGGCGTAGGCGCGAAGGAGCAGGCACAAAGGCGCAGGCGCAAATGCGTAGGCGCAAAGGCGCAGGCGCAAATGCACAGGCGTAAAGGCGCAGGTGCAAAGGCGCAGGCGCAAAGGCGCAAGCGCGAAGGCGCAGACGCAAAGGTGAAAGCGCGAAGGCTCATGTGTGAAGGTACAAGCACGAAGGCGCAGGCATGAAGGTGCAAGCGCAAAGGCGCAGGCACGAAGGTGCAGGCGGGAAGGTGCAGGCACAAATACGCAGGTACAAAGGCGCAGGCGGGAAGGTACAGGCGCAAAGACGCACACGCGAGGGTGCAGGAGGGAAGGCGCAGGCGCAAAGGCGCATGTACAAAGGGGTAGGCGCAAAGGAGCATGCGTGAAGGCGCAGGTGTGAAGGCACAGGCGCGAAGGCGCAGGCACAAAGGCGCAGATACAAAGCCGCAGGCGCAAAGGTGCAAGCACAAAGGCGAACGCACAAAGTCGCAGGCGCAAAGGCACAGGGGTGAAGGCGCAGGCCCAAAGGCGCAGGCGCGAAGGCACAGGCGCAAAGGTGCAGGAAAGGCACAGGCGCAAAGGCGTAGGCGCGAAGGCGCAGGCATGAAGGCACAGGCACAAAGGCGCAGGCGCAATATTGCAGGCGCGAAGGTGCAGGCATGAAGGCACTGGCGTGAAGGCGCAGGCGCGAAGGTGCAGGCGCAAAGGCGCAGGCGCAAAGGCGGAGGCACAAAGGCATAGGCGCGAAGGCACAGGCGCAAATGCGCAAGCACAAAGGCGCAAGGGCAAAGGTGTAGGCGCAAAGGCGCATGCGTGAAGGCGCAAGCACGAAGGTGTAGGCACAAAGGCGCAGGCGCGAAGGTGCAGGTACGAAGGCGCAAGCGCGAAGGCGCAAGCGCGAAGGCGCAGGCGGGAAGGTGCAGGCGCAAAGGCGCAGGCGCAAAGGGATAATTACGAATGCGCATGCATGAAGGCGCAGGCACAAAGACACAGGCAAGGGCGCAGGCACAACGGTGCAGGCGCAAAGGCGCAGGCGCAAAGGCGCAAGCGCGAAGCCGCAAGCGCGAAGGCACATGGGAAAAGGCCCAGGCACAAAGGCGTAGGCGCGAAGGCACAGGTGCGAAAGCACGGGCGCGAAGGCACAGGCGCAAAGGCGTAGGCGTGAAGGTGCAGGCGCAAAGGCATAGGCGCGAAGGCGCAGGCACAAAGGCGTAGGCACGAAGGCGCATGCCCGAAGGCGTAGGCGTAAAGGTGTAGGCGCAAAGGTGCAGGCGCGAAGGCGAACTTGCGAAGGCGCAAGTGCCAAGGGGCAGGCACGAAGGCAAAAGCGCAAAGGCGCGAAGCGAAGGCGCGTGTGCCAAGGCAGAGGCGCGAAGGCGAAGGCGCAAAGATGCAGGTGCAAAGGCGCATGCGTGAAGGCACAAGCGCAAAGGTGTAGGCATGAAGGTGCAGGCACAAAGGCGCAGGCATGAAGGCGCAGGCGCGAAGTTTCAGGCACAAGGGTGCAGGCGCGAAGGTGCAGGCGCAAAGGCCCAGGCACAAAGGTGCAAGCACGAAGGCGCAGGCGCCAAGGCGCAGGTGCAAAGGCGCAGGTGCAAAGGTACAGGGGTGAAGGCGCAGGCCCAAAGGCGCAGGCGCGAAGGCACAGGAGCAAAGGCGCAGGCAATGGCACAAGTGCGAAGGTGCAGGCGGAAAGGCGCAAGCGCAAAGTCGCACACGCGAACGTGCAGGCGCGAAGGCAATGGCGCAAACGAGCAGGCGCAAGTGCGCAGTCACAAAGGCGCAGGCACAAAGGCGCTCGCATGAAGGCGCTGGAGCGAAGGCGCAGGCGCAAAGGCGCAAACTCAAAGGCGCAGGCAGGAAGGCGCAGGTGCAAAGAAGCAAGCACAAAGGCGCACGTGTGAAGGCACAGGCATAAAGGCATAGGCGGAAAGGCACATTTGCGAAGGCGCATGCGCAAAGGTGCACACAAAAAGGTGCAGGAACGAAGGCGCAGGTGCGAAGGCGCAGTTGCGAAGGCGCAGGGACGAAGGGGCAGGCGTGAGGGCACACGCACAAATGCGCAGGCGCAAAGGCGCAGGCGCGAATGCACAGGCGGGAAGGCGTAGGGGTGAGGGCGAAGGCACAAAGGCGTAGGCACAAAGACGCAAGCGCGAAGGCACAGGCGCAAAGGCGCAGGCACAGAGGCACAGGCGCGAAGGTGCAGGCACAAAGGCACAGGCGTGAAGGCACAAGCGTTAAGGCAAAGGCACGAAGGCGCAGGCACAAAGATGCCGGCGCAAAGGCGCAGGCGCAAAGGCACAGGTGCGAAGGCACAGGCGTGAAGGCACAGTCACGAAGGCGCAGGCGCGAAGGCACAGGCGCGAAGGCGCAGGCGCAAAGGCGCAGCCGCAAAGGCGCAGCTGCAAAGGCACAGGCGTGAAGGCACAGGCACAAAGGCGCAGGTGCAAAGGCGCAGGTGCGAAGGCGCAGGCGCGAAGGCACAGACGCGAAGGCGTAGGTGCAAAGGCGTAGGCGCAAAGGCGCAGGCGCAAAGGCTCAGGTGCAAAGGCGCAGGCACAAAGGCACAGGGACAAAGGCGCAGACAGAAAGAAGCAGGCACAAAGGCGCAGGCGCGAAAGCACAGGCGCGAAGGCACAGGCATGAAGGCACAGGCGCGAAGGTGCAGGCGCAAAGGCACATGCGCGAAGGTGCATACGCAAAGGCGCAGGCAAAAAGCCGTAGGCACGAAGGCGTAGGTACGAAGGCGCAGTTGCAAAGGCGCAGGCACGAAGGGGCACGCGCGAAGGTGCAGGCGCGAAGGCACAGGCATGAAGGCGCAGGCTTAAGGCGCAGGTGCAAAGGCGCAAGTACGAAGGCGCACGTGCGAAGGCGCAGGCGCAAAGGCGCAGGCACGAAGGTGCAAGTGCAAAGGCGCAGGCGCAAAGGCGCAGACGTGAAGGCGCATGCATAAAGGCGCAGGTGCAAAGAACCAGGCAGAAAGGCGCAGGCGCGAGGGCACAGGCGCGAAGGCGCAGGCATGAAGGCGTAGGTGTGAAGTCGGAGGCACAAAGGCACATGCGCGAAGGCGCATGCGCGAAGGCGGAGGCAAAAAGGCACAGGCACGAAGGCACAGGTACAAAGGCACAGTTGCAAAGGTGCAGGCACGAAAGAGCAGGCGCGAAGGTGCAGGCACAAAGGCGCAGGCGGGAAGGCATACCGCAAAGGCAGAAGCACGAAGGCACAGGCACAAAGGCGCAGGCGCAAAGGCGCAGACACAAAGGCAAAGGCGCCAAGGCGCAGGCGTGAAGGTGTAGGCGCGAAAGCGCAAGCGCAAAGGCGTAGGCCTGAAGACGCAGGCGCGAAGGCGCATGCGTGAAGGTGCAAGCATGAAGGCGCAGGTGCAAAGGTGCAGGCCCAAAGGCGCAGGTGTGAAGGCACAGGCGCGAAGGCGCAAGCGCAAAGGCGCAGTCACAAAGACACAGGCGTGAAGGCCCAGAGACAAGGGCATAGGCGCAAAGGCGCAGGGGTGAAGGTGCAGGCGCGAAGGCATAGGGGCAAAGGCGCAGGCGAAAAGGCGCACAAAAAGGCGCAGGCGCAAAGGCACAGGCGCGAAGGCGCAGGCGCGAAGGCGCAGGCGCAAAGGCGCAGGCGCGAAGGCGTAGGCGCAAGGGCGCACGCGCGAAGGCGCAGGTGCGAAGGAACAGGCGCAAAGGTGTTGAAATGAAGGTGCATGCGCGAAGGCACATGCACAAAGGCGCAGGCGCAAAAGTGCAGGCGCGAAGACGCCGGCACGAGGGCGAAGGCGCGAAGGCGCAGGCGCAAAGTTGCAGGTGCAAAGGCGCAGGCACAAAGGTGCAGGCGCAAATGCGTAGGCGCAAAGGTGCAGGTGCAAATGCACAGGCGCGAAGGCGCAGGCGCTAATGTGGAGGTGCTAAGGCGCAGGCACAAAGGTGCAGGCGCAAAGGCGCAGGCGTAGAGGTGCAGGTGTGAAGGTGCAGGCATCAAGGCGCACGCGCAAAGGCACACGCGCAAAGGCACAGGCGTGAAGGCGCAGGCGCAAAGGCGCAGGTGCAAAGACGCAGGCCCAAAGGCGCAGGCATGAAGGCACAGGCGGGAAGACACATGCGCAAAGGCGCAGGTGCAAAGGCGCAGGTGCAAAGGCACAGGCCCCAAGGCGAGGGCACGAAAGCGCAGGCGCAAAGAAGAAAGCACAAAGGCGCAAGCGCGAAGCCGCAGGTATGAAGGCATACGCGCAAAGGCACAGGCGCAAAGGCACATGCTCGAAGGCGCAGGCAAAAAGGCATAAGCATGAAGGCGCAGGTGCGAAGGCGCAGTTACGAAGGCACAGGCACGAAGGGGCAGGCTTGAACGCGCAGGCACAAAGGCGCAGGCGCAAAGGTGCAGATGCGAAAGCACAGGCGCAAAAGCGCAGGCACGAAGGGGCAGGCACAAAGGCGTATGCGAAAATACGCAGGCGCGAAGGTCCAGGTGCGAAGGCGCAGGCGCGAAGGCGCAGGCGCAAAGGCGCACGTGCAAAGGCGCAGGCGCAAAGGCGCAATCGCAAAGGCAAAGGCGTGAAGGCGCAGGCACGCAGGCATAAGCGCGAAGGCGCAGGGGTGAAGGCACAGTCGTGAAGGCGCAGGCGCGAAGGTGTAGGCACGAAGGCGCAGGCACAGAGGCACAGGTGCAAAGCAGCAAGCGCAAAGGTGCAGGGGTGAAGGTGCAGGCGCGGAGGTGATGGAACAAAGGCACAGGCACAAAGGCGCAGGCGTGAAGGCGTAGGCACGAAGGTGCAAGCGTGAAGGCGCAGGCACGAAGGCGTAGGCGGAAAGGCGCAGGCGTGAAGGCACAGGCGCGAAGGCGCAGGCGGGAAGGCGTAGGCGCGAAGGCACAGGCACGAAGGCGCAGGCGCAAAGGTGCATGCGCAAAGGCGCACGCGCAAAGGCGCAGGCGCAAAGGTGCCGGCGCGAAGGCGCAGGCGCACACGCGAAGGTGCAAGCACAAAGGCGCAGGCGGAAAGGCGCAGGCGCGAAGGCGCAGGCGTGAAGGTGCAGGCGCAAAGGTGCAGGCACAAAGGCGCAGGCATGAAGGGGCAAGCACGAAGGCGCAGGCAGGAAGGCGCAGGCGCGAAGGTGCAGTCACAAAGGCGCAAGTCCAAAGGCGCAAGCGCGAAGGCGCATGCGCCAAGGCGCAGGCGTGAAGGCGCAGGCACAAGTTGTAGGCGCAAAGGTAGAGGCACAAAGGCGCACGCAACAAGGCGCAAGCGCTAAGGCACAGGCGCAAAGGCGCAGGTACAAAGGCACACGCGCGAAGGCGCGGGGGCAAAGGCGCAGGCCCAAAGGCGGAGGCGCAAAGGGACAGGCACAAAGGCGCATGCACAAATGTGCAGGATTAGGCACATGTGCAATTTTGCAGGCAAAGGCGCAGGCGCAAAGGCATAGGCGGAAAAGCGCATCTTCAATGGCGCAGGCGCGAAGGCTCAGGCACGAAGGTGCAGGTGCAAAAGCGCTGGTGCAAAGGCGCAGGCGCAAAGGCGCAGGCGCAAAGGCACAGGCGCGAAGGCGCAGGTGCTAAGGCGCACCACGAAGACGTAGGCGCAAAAGCGCAGGTGCAAAGGCGCAGGCGCGAAGGCGCAGGCACGAAGGCGCAGGCACGAAGGTGCAGGCGCGAAGGCGCAGGCGCGAAGGTGCATGGGCGAAGGCGTAGGCGTGACGGCGCTGGCCCAAATGTGCAGGTTTGAAGGTGCAGGCGCGAAGGTGCAGACGTGAAGACGCAGGCACAAAGGCGCATGCACAAAGGCGCAGGTGCATAGGCGCAGGTGCAGAAGTGCAAGCGCAAAGGCACAGGCGCTAAGGCGCAGGTACGAAGGCGCAGGCGCAAAGAAGCAGGCACAAAGGCACAGGCGCAAAAGTGCAGGCGTGAAGGCGCACGAGCGAAGGCGCGGGCGCAAAGGCACATGCGTGAAGGCCCATGCGCAAAGGCGCAGGCAAAAAGACGCAGGCACGAAGGCGCAAGTGCGAAGGCGCAGGCACGAAGGCACAGGCACGAAGGCGCAGGCACAAAGGTGCAGGCGCAAAGGCGCAGGCGTGAAGGCACAGGCGCGAAGAAGAAGGCGCAAAGGCACAAGCGCATAGGCGTAGGCACAAAGGTGTAGGTGCAAAGATGCAGGCGCGAAGGCGCAGGCGTGAAGGCGCAGGAGCAATGGTGCACGCGCAAAGGCGCAGGCGTGAAGGCGCAGTCGCAAAGGCAAAGGCGCGAAGGTGCACGGGTGAAGGCACAGGCGGGAAGGCACAGGCGCAAAGGCGCAGGCACAAAGACACAAGCATGAAGGCACAGGCGTAAAGGCGCGGCACGAAGACGCAGGCACGAAGGCGCAAGCACAAAGGCACAGGCACGAAGGTGCAGGCACGAAGGCGCAGGCGCAAAGGTGCAGGCGCAAAGGCATAGGCATGAAGGCACTGGCGCAAGGCGCAAGCGTGAAAGTGCAGGCGCGAAGGCGTAGGTACGAAGGCGTAGGCACGAAGGCGCAGGCAAGAAGGCGCATATGCAAAGGAGCAGACTCGAAGGCGCAGGCACAAAGGCGCAGGCACGAAGGCGCAGGCGCGAAGGCGCACGCGCAAAGGTTCAGGCGCGAAGGTGCAGGCGCGAAGGTGCGGTTGCAAAGTGGCAATTGCAAAGGAGCAAGCGTGAAGGCGCAGGCATGAAGGCAAAGGCGTGAAGGCCCAGGCACAAAGGCACAGGTTGAAGGTGCAGGCGCGAAGGCACATGCGCAAAGGTACAGGCATGAAGGCGTAGGCGCAGAGGCGCAGGCGCAAAGGCCTAGGCAAGAAGGCGCAAGCGAGAAGGCGTAGGCACAAAGGCATAGGCGCAAAGGCGCAGGCGTGAAGGCACTAGCGCGAAGGCGCAGGCGTAAAGGTGCAAGCGCAAAGGCGCAGGCACAAAGGCGCTGGTGCGAAGGCGCAAGCGGGAAGGCGTAGGCGCAAAGGCCCAGGCACGAAGGCACATGCGCGAAAGTGGAGGCGCGAAGGTGCACGCACGAAGGCACAGGCGTGAAGGCGTAGACGTGAAGGCAAAGGCGCAATGGCACAAGCGCGAAGGCTTAGACGCGAAGGCGCAGGCTCGAAGGCACAGGCATGAAGGCGTAGGCAAGAAAACGCAGGCACAAAGGCACATGCAGAAAAGCGGAGGCGCAAAGGCGCAAGCGCGAAGGCGTAGGCGCAAAGGCGCAGGCATGAAGGCGTAGGAGCAAAGGCATAGGCGGAAAGACGTAGGCGCAAAGGTGCAGGCGCAAAGGCGCAAGCGGAAAGGCGCAGGCGCGAAGGCGAAGACACGAAGGCGCAAGCACAAAGGCACATGTACAGAGGCGCAGGTGCGAAGGCGCTGGCGCAAAGTTGCAGGCACGCAGGCGCAGGCGCGAAGGCGCAGGCGCTAAGGCGCAAGTGCAAAGGCGCAGGCGCAAAGACGCAGTTACGAAGGCACAGGCGCGAAGGGGCAGGCATGAAGGCGAACGTGCGAAGGCGCAGGCGCGAAGGCGCAGGTCAAAGGCACAGGGGCAAAGGCGCATGCGCGAAGGTGCAGGTGCGAAGGCGCAGGCGCGTAGGCGCAGGTCCAAAGGCGCAGGCAAGAAGGCGCAGGCGAGAAGGCGCAGGCACAAAGGCGCATGCACAAAGGTGCAGGTGCGAAGGCGTAGGCGCAAAGGCGCCGGAGGGAAGGCGCAGGCTCAAAGGCGTAGGCACAAAGGTGCAGGCGCGAAGGCGCATGCACGGGGGCCAAGGCGCCAACGCGCAGGCGCGAAGGCGTAGGCACGAAAGCGCACGCGCGAAGGCGCTCGCGCAAAGGCGCATGCGCGACGGCGCAGGTGCGAAGGCACAGGCACGGAGGCACACGCGCGAAGGCACAGGCGCAAAGCCGCAGGGGCGAAGGCACAGGCACAAAGGCGCAGGCGCGAAGGCACAGGCATAAAGGCGCAGGAACAAAGGCGCAGGCGCAAAGTCACAGGCGCAAAGGCGCAGGCGTGAAGGCGGAGGCACAAAGGCACAGGCGCAAAGGCGCAGGCACAAAGGCACAGGCACAAAGGCACAGGTGCAAAGGCGCAGGCGCGAAGGCGCAAGCACGAAGGCAAAGGCACGAAAGCAGGCGCAAAGTTGCAGGCGCAAAAGCGCAGGCGCAAAGGTGCAAGCGCGATGGCACAGGTACAAAGGCGCAGGCGCGAAGGCACAGGCACAAAGGCATTGGCGCAAAGGTGTAGGCGCAAATGCGCAGGCATGAATACGCAGGCACAAAGGCACAGGCACAAAGGCGCAGGCGCAAAGGCACAGGCGGAAAGGCGCACGCGCGAAGGCGCAGGCATAAAGGTGCAGGCGCGAAGGCGCATGCACAAAGGCGTAGGCATGAATGCGAATGCGCAAAGGTCCAGGCGCAAAGGTGCAGGCACAAAGGCGCAGGCGCAAAGCCGCTCGCTTGAAGGCGCAGTCGTGAAGGCGCAGGAGCAAAGACACAGGCGAGAAAGCTCATGCGCAAAGGCGCATGCGCAAAGGCACATGCGCAAAGGCGCATGCACGAAGGCGTATGCGCGAAGGGGTATGCGCGATGGCGCAGGTGCGAAGGCAGACGCGCAAAGGCGAGGCGTGAAGGCGCATCCGTGAAGGCGCAGGCGCAAAGGTGCACGCGTAAAGGCGCAGGTAAGAAGGCGCACGCGCAAAGGCGCAGTCACAAAGGCACAGGCGCGAAGGCACAGGCGCATAGGCACAGGCGCATAGGCACAGGCGCAAAGGCGCAGGGGTGAAGGCGCAGGCGCGAAGGCGCAGGTGCGAGGGCACAGGCGCAAAGGCACACAAAAAGCCACAGGCGCAAAGGCGTAGGCGCAAAGGCGCATACGCGAAGGCACAGGCGCGAAGGCGCAGTTGCGAAGATGCAGGCATGAAGGCGCAGGCACTGAGGTGTAGGCACCAAGGCGCAGGCGCAACGGCGCAGGCGCGAAGGCGCAGGCGTGAAGACGCAGGAAAGTAGGCGAAGGCGGGAAGGCGCAGGCGTGAATTCGCAGGCGCAAAGGCGCAGGCACAAAGGCGCAGGTGCAAAGGTGCATGCACGAAGGTGCAGGCGCAAAGGCACAGGCGTGAATGCGCAGGCACGAAGGCGCAGGCGCAAAGGGGTAGGCGCAAAGGCGCACGCAGAAAGGCGCAGGTGCGAAGGCGCAGGCGCAAAAGTTCAGGCGTGAAGGCACATGCGCGAAGGCGCAGGCGCGAAGGTGTAAGCGCAAACGCACATGCACAAAGGCGCAGGCGTGAAGGCACAGGCACAAAGGCGCAGGTACAAAGGCGCAGGCGCGAAGGCGCAGGCACGAGGGTGCAGGCGTGAAGGCGCAGGCGCATGCTCAAAGGCGCAGGCGCGAAGGCACAGGTGCAAAGGCACATGCGCAAAGGCGCAGGCGCGAAGGAACAGGTGAAAAGGCGCAGGCGCGAAGCCGCAGGCGCCAAGGTACATCCTCGAAGGCGCAGGCGTGAAGGCGCAGGCGTGAAGGCCCAGGCGCGGAGGCGCAGGCACAAAGGCGCAGGCGCAAAGGCGCAGGCACAAAGGCGTAGTTGCAAAGGCGCAGGCGCAAAGGCGCAGGCGCAAAGGTGCAGGCGCAAAGGGGCAGGCGCGAAGGCGCAGGTGTGAAGGCATAGGCGCGAAGGCACAAGCACAAAGGCACAGGCGCAAAGGTGCAGGCACGAAGATGCACAAACGAAGGTGCAGGTACGAAGGCTGTGGCGCGACGGTGCAAAAGCGAAGGCGCAGGCGTGAAGGCTCAGACACAAAGGCGGAGGCGCGAAGGCACATGCGCGAAGGCGCATGCGCGAAGGCGCAGGCACAAAGGTGCAGGCGCGAAGGCGCAAGCCGAAAGGTGCAGGCGTTAAGGCGCATGTGCAAAAGAACAGGCACGAATGCGCAGGTGTGAGGGTGCAGGCGCGAAGGCGCAGCCGCAAAGGCACAGGAGTGAAGACACAGGCGTGAAGGTGCATGCGTGAAGGCACAAGCGCGACAGGACATGCGCAAAGGGGAATGCGCGATGGCCCAGGCCCGAAGACACACGCGCGAATGCGCATGCACGAAGGCGCACGTGCCAAGGCGCAAGCGCGAAGGTGCTGGCACGAAGGCACAGACGCAAAGGCGCAGGCTCGAAGGTACAGGCGTGAAGGCGTAGGCGCAAAGGCTCAGGTGCAAAAGCGCAAGCGCTAAGGTGCAGGTGCGAAGGTGCACGTACAAAGGCACAGGCACAGGCGCGAAGGCGCAGGCGCGAAGGCGCAGGCGCGAAGGTGCAGGTACGAAGGGGCAGGCGCAAAGGCACATGTGCAAAGGCGCAGGCGTGAAAGTGCAGGCGTGAAGGCGCAAGCGTTAAGTCGCAAGCACAAGGGCGCAGTTGCGAAAGCCTAGGCGTGAAGGCACAGGCACGAAGGCGCAGGCGCAAAGGCGCAAGCGCGAATGCGCAGGTGCTAAGGTACAGGCGCGAAGGCGCAGGCGCGAATGCGCAGGCACGAAGCCAAAGGCACAAAGGCGCAGGCGCGAAGGCACAGGCACAAAGGCGCAGGTGCGAAGGCGCAGGCACGAAGGCACAGGCACAAAGGCACAGGCACAAAGGCGCGGGTTCAAAGGCATAAGCGCGAAGGTGCAGGCGCAAAGCCGCAGGCGCAAAGGATCAGGCGCAAAGGTGCAGGCGCAAAAGCGCAGTTGCAAAGGTGCAGTTGTGAAGGCGCAGGCGTGAAGGCACAGGCACAAAGGCAAAGGTGCAAAGGCACAGACGCGAAGGCGCAGGTCAAAGGCGCAGGCGCAAAGGCGTAGGCGCGAAGGCGCAGGCACGAAGGCGCGTGTACTAAGGCGCAGTCGTGAAGGCGTAGGGGCGTAGGTGCAGGCACAAAGGCGCAGGCGCAAAGGCACAGGCACGAAGGTGCAAGCGAGAAGGCGCAGGTACGAAGGCGCAGGCGCGAAGGCGTAGGTACGAAGGCGCAGGCGCGAAGGCGCACGCACAAAGACGCAGGCGTGAAGGCGTAGGCTCGAAGGCACAGGCGCGAAGGCGCAGGTGTGTTGGCGCAGGCACGAAGGCGTAGGTGCGAAGGGGCAGGCGCAAAGGCGCAACCGCAAAGGCGCAGGCGGAAAGGCGCAGGCGCGAAGGCGCAGGCACAAAGGCACAGGCACAAAGGCGTAGGGGCCAAGGCGCATGCGCGAAGGTGCAGGTGCAAAGGCGTAGGCGCGAAGGCGCTGGCGCAAAGGCATAGGCGTGAAGGCGCAGGCGCAAAGGCGCTGGCAAGAAGGCGCAGACGCGAAGGCACAGGCACAAAGACGCAGGCGCAAAGTCGTAGGTGTGAAGGTGTAGGCGCAAAGGTGTAGGCACAAAGGCGTAGATGTGAAGGCACAGGCACAAAGATGTAGGCACAAAGGAGCAGGCACAAAGGCGCAGGCGCGAAGGCGCAGGAGTGAAGGTGCAGGCGCGAAGGCGCAGGAGTGAAGGCGCAGGCGCGAAGGCACAAGCGCAAAGGCACATGCGCAAAGGCACAGAGTGCATGCGCAAAGGCACAGACAAAAAGGTGCAGGCACAAAGGCGCAGGTGCAAAGGCGCAGTTGCGAAGGCGCAGACACGAAGGGGCAGGCGCAAAGGCGCAGGCACAGAGGCGCAGGCGCAAAGGCGCAGACGCGAATGCACAGGCACGAAGGCGCACGCTCGAAGGCGCAGGCACGAAGGCGTAGGCAGAAAGGCGTAAGTGCAAAGATGCAGGCGCAAAGGCACAGGCGCGAAAGCACAGGCGCAAAGGCGCAAGCGCGAAGGAGCAGGCCCAAAGGCGCAGGGGCAAAGGCACAGGCGTAAAGGCACAGGCGCAAAGGCACAAGTGCAGAAGTGCGGGCGCGAAGGCACAGGCGCAAAGGCGCAAGCGTGAAGGCCCAGGCACAAAGGCACAGGTACAAAGGCGCAAGCGCAAAGGCGCAGGTACGAAGACGCAGGAACGAAGGCGCAGGCGCAAACATGCAGGCACAAAGGCGCAGGAGCAAAGGGGCATTTGCGAAGGTGCAGGAGTGAAGACGCGGGCACGAAAGCGAAGGCACGAAGGTGCAGGCGTGAAGGCTCAGGCGCGAAGGCGCAGGCGCAAAGGCACATGCGTGAAGGCACAGGCATGAAGGCGCAGGCACAAAGGTGCAGGCGCAAAGGCGCAGGCACGAAGGCGCAGGCGCGAAGGTGCAGGCATAAAGGCGCAGATGCAAAGGCGCAGGCGGGAAGGTGTAGGCATGAAGGCGCAGGCGCGAAGGCGCAGGCGCAAAGGCACAGGAGGGAAGGCGCAGGCTCAAAGGCGCAGGCACAAAGGCGCAGGCACAAAGTAGCATGCGCGAAGGCGCATGCGCAAAGGTGTAGGCGCGAAGGCGAAAGCATAAATGCCCAGGTGCAAAGGTGCATGCGCAATGGCACAGGCGGGAAGGCACAGGCGCCAAGCCGCAGGCACAAAGGTGCAGGCGCGAAGGCACAAGTGCAAAGGCGCAGGCACGAAGACGCAGGCGTGAAGTTGCAGGGGTGAAGGCACAGGCACAAAGATGCAGGCACGAAGGCACAGGCGCAAAGGCACAAGCAAGGGCACAAGCGCAAAGGCGCAAGCACGAAGGCGCAGGCATGAAGGCACTGGCGCGAAGGCGCAGGCACAAAGGCGGAGGCGCGAAGGTGCATCCACGAATGCGCTGGCGTGGAGGCGTAGGTGCGAAGGCGTAGGCGCAAAGGCACAGGCGCAAAGGCGGAGGCGCAAAGGTGCAGGCGCAAAGGCACAAGCACAAAGGCGCAGGTACGAAGGCGCAGGCGCGAAGGCACAGGTGCAAAGGCGCAGGCGCAAAGGTGCAGGCACAAAGGCGCAGGCGCAAAGGCGCAGGCGTGAAGGCGCAGGCGCGAGGGCGCAGGCGCGAAGGCATAGGCGCGAAGGCGCAGGCGCAAAGGCACAGGTGCAAAGGCGCAGGCGCGAAGGCAGAGGCGCAAAGGTGCAGGCGCAAAGGCGCAGGTGTGAAGGCGCAGGCACAAAGGCGCAGGTGCAAAAAAGCAGGCACAAAGGCGGAGGCGCAAAGGTGCAGGCATGAAGGCGCAGGCGCGAAGGCGAAGGCGCAAAGGCACATGCGCGAAGGCGCATGCGTGAAGGCGCAGGCAAAAAGGTGCAGGCACAAAGGTGTAGGTACGAAGGCGTAGTTGCGAAGGCGCAGGCACGAAGGGGTAGGCACAAAGACGCAGGCACAAAGGTGGAGGCGCGAAGGCACAGGCGGGAATGCGCAGGCGCGAAGGCACAGGCATGAAGGCGCAAGCACAAAGGCGTAGGCGCAAAGACGCAGGCGTGAAGGCGCAGGCACGAAGGCGGAGGCGCAAAGGTGCAGGCGCGAAGGCGCAGGCACAGAAGCACAGTCGCAAAGGCACATGCGCGAAGGCATAGGCACAAAGGCACACGCGCGAAGGCGTAGGGGTGAAGGCATAGGCACAAAGGCGCAGGGAGGAAAGCGCAGGCACAAAGGAGCAGGCACAGGCGCAAAGGCGAAGGCGCGAAGGCGCACACGCGAAGACGCAGGCACAAAGGCACAGGCACAAAGGTGCAGGCGTAAAGGCAAAGGCGCAAAGATGCAAGTGCGAAGGCGCTGGCGCGAAGGCGCTTGCGAAAAGGCATAGGCGTGAAAGCGCAGGCGCGAAGGCGCAAGCGTGAAGGCGTTGGCACGAAGGCTCAGGCGCAAAGAAGCAGGCACGAAGGCACAGGCGCAAAGGTGCACGCGTTAAGGTGTAGGCGCGAAGGCACAGGAGCAAAGGCACATGCGCAAATGTGCATGCACAAAGGCGTAGGTAAAAAGGGGCAGGCACGAAGGCCCAGGTGCGAAGGCGCAGTTGTGATGGCGCAGGCACAAAGGCCCTGGCGCAAAGGCGAAGGCACAAAGGCACAGGCGCAAAGGCACAGGCAAGAAGGCAGAGGTGCAAAGGCACAGGCGCCAAGGCGCAGGCGCAAAGGTGGAGGCGCGAAGGCCCAGGCGCAAAGGCGTAGGCGCAAAGACGCAGGCACGAAGGCGCAGGCGTGAAGGCATGAGCACGAAGGTGCAGGCGCAAAGGTGCAGGTGCAAAGGCGCAGGCGCGAAGGCGCAAGCGCGAGGGCGCAGTCACAAAGGCCAGGTGCGAAGGCCAAGGCACAAAGGCACAGGCGTAAAGGCGCAGGGGTGAAGGCGCAGGTGCGAAGGCGCAGGCGCAAAGGCGCACGAAAAAGGCGCAGGTGCGAAGGCGCAGGCGCGAAGCTGCAGGCACAAAGGTACAAGCATGAAAGTGCATGCGTGAGGCCCAGGCAGAATGGCACACGCGCAAAGGCGCAGGCGCAAAGACGCCAGCACAAAGGCGAAGGCGCGAAGGCACAGGCGCAAACGCGCAGGCACAAAGGCGAAGGCGCGAAGGAACAGGCACAAAGGCGCAGGCGCAAATGCGTAGGCGCAAAGGCGAAGGCGCAAATGCACAGGCGTTAAGGCACAGGCGCAAAGGCGCAGGCGCAAAGGCGCAAGCGCGAAGGCGCAGACGCAAAGGTGAAAGCGTGAAGGCTCATGCGTGAAGGCACAAGCACGAAGGCGTAGGCATGAAGGTGTAGGCACAAAGGCACAGGCATGAAGGTGCATGCGGGAAGGTGCAAGCACAAATACGCAGGTACAAAGGCGCAGGCGGGAAGGTACAGGCGCGAAGACGCACGCGCGAAGGTGCAAGAGGGAAGGCGCAGCCGCAATGGCGCATGCACAAAGGCGAAGGCACGAAGGAGCATACGTGAAGGCGCAGGTGCGAAGGCACAGGCGCGAAGGCGCAAGCACAAAAGCGCAGGAAAGGCACAGGCCCAAAGGCGCGGGCACAAAGTTGCAGGCGCGAAGGCGGAGGGGTGAAGGCGCAGGTCCAAAGGCGCAGGCGCGAAGGCACAGGCGCAAAGGCGCAGGAAAGGCACAGGCCCAAAGGCGTAGTCGTGAAGGTGCAGGCATGAAGGCACACGTGCGAAGGCGCAGGCGCAATATTGCAGGTGCGAAGGTAAAGGTATGAAGGCGCTGGCGTGAAGGCGCAGGCGCGAAGGTACAGGCGCAAAGGTGCAGGCGCAAAGGCGGAGGCACAAAGGCATAGGCGCAAAGGCACAGGTGCAAATGCGCAGGCGCAAAGGCGCAAGCGCAAAGGTGCAGGCGCGAAGGCGCATGCGTGAAGGCGCAAGCATGAAGGTGCAGGCACGAAGGCGCAGGCGCAAAGGTGCAGGTACGAAGGCGCAGGCGCGAAGGCGCAGGCGGGAAGGTTCAGGCGCAAAGGTGCAGGCGCGAAGGGACAATTACGAATGCGCATGCACGAAGGCGCAGGCACAAAGGCACAGGCACGAAGGCGCAGGCACAATGGTGCAGGCGCAAAGGCGCAGGCGCGAAGGCGCAGGCGCAAAGATGCAGGCGCGAAGCCGCAAGCGCGAAGGCACAGGGGAAAAGGCCCAGGCACAAAGGCGTAGGCGCGAAGGCACAGGTGCGAAAGCGCGGGCTCGAAGGCACAGGCGCAAAGGCGCAGGCGTGAAGGTGCAGGCGTGAAGGCATAGGCGCGAAGGCGCAGGCAAGAAGGCGTAGGCACGAAGGCGCATGCCCGAAGGCGCAGGCGTAAAGGTGTAGGCGCAAAGGTGCAGGCGCAAAGGCGCAGTTGCAAAGGCGCAGGTACCAAGGGGCAGGCACGAAGGCAAAAGTGCAAAGGCACGAAGCAAAGGCGCAGGCGCGAAGGCGCAGGTGCAAAGATGCAGGTGCAAAGGCGCATGCGTGAAGGCACAGGCGCAAAGGTGTAGGCATGAAGGTGTAGGCGCAAAGGCACAGGCACGAAGGCGCACGCGCGAAGGTGCAGGCACAAGGGTGCACGCGCGAAGGCGCAGGCGCAAAGGCCCAGGCACAAAGGTGCAGGCACGAAGGCGCAAGTGCCAAGACGCACGTGCAAAGGCGAAGGTGCGAAGGTACAAGGGTAAAGGCGCAGGCCCAAAGGCGCAGGCGCGAAGGCACAGGAGCAAAGGCGCAGGCAATGGCACAGGTGCGAAGGCGCACGCGGAAAGGCACAGGCGCGAAGTCGCAGACGCAAACGCGCAGGCGTGAAGGCTATGGCGAAAATGAGTAGGCGCAAAGGCGAAGTCACAAAGGCGCAGGTACAAAGGCACTGGCGTGAAGGTGCAGGCGCGAAGGCGCAGGCGCAAAGGCGCAAGCTCAAAGGCGCAGGCACGAAGGTGCAGGTGCAAAGAAGCAAGCACAAAGGCGCACGCGTGAAGGCACAGGCACGAAGGCGCAGGTGCAAAGGCACATTCGCGAAGGCGCATGCGCGAAGGTCCATGAAAAAAGGTACAGGAACTAAGGCGCAGGTGCGAAGGCACAGTTGCGAAGGCGCATGGACGAAGGGACAGGCGTGAGGGCACACGCACAAAGGCGCAGGCGCAAAGGCGCAGGCGCAAATGCACAAGCGGGAAGGTGCAGGGGCAAGGGCGCAGGCACAAAGGCGTAGGCGCAAAGACGCAGGCGCGAAGGCACAGGCGCGAAGGCGCAGGCGCAAAGGCACAGGCGCGAAGGTGCAGGCACGAAAGTTCAGGCGTGAAGGGGCAGGCGTTAAGGCAAAGGCACGAAGGCGCAGGCACAAAGATGCAGGCGCAAAGGCAGAGGCACAAAGGCACAGGTGCGAAGGCACAGGCGTGGAGGCGCAGTCACGAAGGCGCAGGCGCGAAGGCGCAAGCGCGAAGGCGCAGGCACAAAGGCGCAGCCACAAAGGCGCAGCCGCAAAGGCGCAAGCAGGAAGGCGCAGGCACAAAGGTGCAGGTGCAAAGGCGCAGGTGGGAAGGCACAGGCGCGAAGGCGCAGGCGCGGAGGCGCAGGCGCAAAGGCGCAGGCGCAAAGGCACAGGCACAAAGGCACAGGCACAAAGGCACAGACACAAAGAAGCAGGCACAACGGCGCAGGCGCTAAGGCGCAGGCATGAAGGCGCAGGCGCGAAGGTGCAGGCACAAAGGCACATGCACGAAGGTGCATACGCGAAGGCACAGGCAAAAAGGTGCAGGCACGAAGGCATAGGTACGAAGGCGCAGTTGCAAAGACGCAGGCACGAAGGGGCAGGCGCAAAGGTGCAGGCGCGAAGGCACAGGCATGAAGGCGCAGGCGTAAAGGCGCAGGCGAAAAGGCGCAGGTACGAAGGCGCAGGTGCGAAGGCACAGACGCAAAGGCATAGGCACGAAGGCGCAGGTGCAAAGGCGCAAGCGTGAAGGCGCATGCATAAAGGCGCAGGCGCAAAGAACCAGGCAGAAAGGCGCAGGCGCAAAGGCGCATGCGCGAAGGCGGAGGCAAAAAGGCGCAGGTACGAAGGCACAGGTGCAAAGGCGCAGTTGCAAAGGCACAGGCACGAAGGGGCAGGCGCGAAGGTGCAGGCATAAAGGCGCAGGTGCAAAGGCGCAGGCGGGAAGGCACACGCGCGAAGGTGCAGGCACGAAGGCGTAGGCACAAAGGCACAGGCGCAAAGAAGCAGGAACAAAGGCGCAGGCGCAAAGGCGCATGCGCGAAGGCGCAGGAGCAAAGGTGCAAGCGCAAAGGTGCTGGCACGAAGGCGTTGGAGAAAAGGCACAGGCGTGAAGGCGCAGGCGTGAAGGCGCAGCCACGAAGGCGCAGGTGCAAAGAAGCAGGAATGAAGGCGCAGGCGCAAAGGCGCAGGCGTGAAGGCGCAAGCGCGAAGGCACAGGCACAAAGGCACATGCGCAAATGTACATGCGCGAACGCATAGGCAAAAAGGCGCAGGCACGAAGGCCCAGCTGCAAAGGCACAGTTTCCATGGCGCAGGCACGAAGGCCCGGGCACGAAGGCAAAGGCACAAAGGCACAGGCGCAAAGGCGCAGGCACAAAGGCAAAGGCACCAAGGCGTAGGCGTGAAGGTGTATGCGTGAAAGCGCAGGCGCAAAGGCGTGAGCCCAAAGACGCAGGCGCGAAGGCGCATGCGTGAAGGTGCAAGCGTGAAGGCGCAGGCGCAAAGGTGCAGGCCCAAAGGCGCAGGTGTGAAGGCGCAGGCACGAAGGCGCAGGCGCGAAGGCGCAGCCACAAAGACACAGGCGTGAAGGCCCTGAGACAAGGGCACAGGCGCAAAGGCGCAGGGGTGAAGGCGCAGGCGCAAAGGCGTAGGGACAAAGGCGCAGGCGGAAAGGCGCACAAAAAGGCGCAGGCGGAAAAGCACAGGCACAAAGGCGTAGGCGCCAAGGCGCAGGCGTAAAGGCGCAGGCGCGAAGGCGCAGGCACAAGGGCGCACGCGCGAAGGCGCAGGCGCGAAGGCACAGGCGCAAAGGTGTTGACATGAAGGTGCATGCGCGAAGGCACATACACAAAGGCGCAGGCGCAAAGGCGCAGGCGCGAAGACGCCGGCACGAAGGCGAAGGCGCGCAGGCGTAGGCGCAAAGTCGCAGGTGCAAAGGCGCAGGAACAAAGGCGCAGGCGCAAATGCGTAGGCGCAAAGGTGCAGGCGCAAATGCACAGGCGCGAAGGCACAGGCGCAAAGGCGCAGGCGCAAATATGGAGGTGCGAAGGCGTAGGCACAAAGGTGCAGGCGCAAAGGCGCATGCACGAAGGCGCAGGCGCAAAGGCACAGGCGCGAAGGTGCAGGTGTAGAGGTGCAGGTGTGAAGGCGCAGGCACAAAGGCGCAGGCGCAAAGGCACACGCGCAAAGGCGCAGGCATGAAGGCGCAGGCGCGAAGCCGTAGGTGCAAAGACGCAGGCCCAAAGGCGCAGGCGTGAAGGCACAGGCGGGAAGACACAAGCACAGAGGCGCAAGTGCAAAGGCGCATGTGCAAAGGCACAGGCGCCAAGGCGGAGGCACGAAAGCGCAGGCGCAAAGGAGCAAGCACACAGCGCGGGCGCGAAGGCGCAGGCATGAAGGCATAGGCGCAAAGGCACAGGCGCAAAGGCACATGCACGAAGGCGCAGGCAAAAAGGCGCAGGCACGAAGGCGCAAGTTTGAAGGCGCAGTTACGAAGGCGCAGGCACGAAGGGGCAGGCGTGAAGGCGCAGGCACAAAGGCGCAGGCGCAAAGGTGCAGACGCGAAAGCACAGGCGCAAAAGCGTAGGCACAAAGGTATAAGCACAAAGGCGTATGCGCAAATACGCAGGCGCGAAGGTGCAGGTGCGAAGGCACAGGCGCGAAGGCGTAGGCGCAAAGGCGCAGGCGCAAAGGCGCACGTGCGAAGGCGCAGGGGTAAAGGCGCAGCCGCAAAGGCAAAGGCGCAAAGGCGCAGGCACGCAGGCACAGGCGCGAAGGTGCAGGGGTGAAGGCATAGTCGTGAAGGCGCAGGCGCGAACGTGTAGGCACGAAGGCACAGGCACAGAGGCACAGGTGCAAAGCAGCAGGCGCAAAGGCGCAAGGGTGAAGGTGCAGGCGCGGAGGCGATGGCACAAAGGCACAGGCACAAAGCCGCAGGCGTGAAGGCATAAGCACGAAGGTGCAAGCGTGAAGGCGCAGGCTTGAAGGCGCTGGCAAAAAGGCGCATGCGTGAAGGCGCACGCGCGAAGGCGCAGGCGTGAAGGCACAGGCACGAAGGCGCAAGCACAAAGAAGCAGGCACGAAGGCGTAGGTGCAAAGGCGCAGGCGTGAAGGCGCAGGCGCGAAGGCACATGCACGAATGTGCATGTGCGAAGGTGCATGAAAAAAGGTGCAGGCATGAAGACGCAGGTGCGAAGGCACAGTTTCGAAGGCGCAGGCACGAAGGCCCAGGCGCGAAGGCGAAGGCACAAAGGCGCAGGTGCAAAGGCGCAGGCGCAAAGGCACAAGCGGGAAGGCAGAGGCACCAAGGCGCAGGCGCGAAGGTGCAGGCGCGAAGGCACAGGCGTGAAGGCGCAAGCACGAAGGCGCAGGCACAAAGGTGCAGGTGCAAAGGCGCAGGCGCAAAGGCGCAGGCACGAAGGTGCAGTCACAAAGGCACAATCGTGAAGGCGCATGCACGAAGGCATAGGCCCGAAGGCGCAGGGGTGAAGGCGCAAGCGCAAAGGTGTAGGTGCGAAGGCCCAGGCACAAAGGCGCACAAAAAGAAACAGGTGCGGAGGTGCAGGCGCGAAGGCGCAGGCGCGAAGGCGCAGGCGCAAAGGTGCACCTGCAAAGTCACAGGCGCAAAGGCAAAGGCACAACGGTGCACGCATGAAGGCGTAGGCGCAAAGGCGCAGGCACAAAGGCACAGGCGCAAAGGCGCATGCGCGAAGACGCATGCACCAAGACGAAGGCACAAAGGCAAAGGCGCGAAGTCGCAGGCGCAAAGACGCAGGCACAAAGACGCAGGCACAAAGTCGCAGGCACAAGGTGAAGGCGCAAAGGCTAAGGCACAAAGTCACAGGCGCAAAGGCGCAGGCGCAAATGTGCAGGCGCAAAGGCGGAAGCGCAAAGGTGCGGGCGCGAATGCGCATGCGCAAAGGCGCAGGCGCGAAGGCGCAGGTGCAAAGGCGCAGGCGCGAAGGTGCAGGCGGGAAGGTGCAGGCTCAAAGGCGCAGGCGCGAAGGGACAATCGTGAAGGCGCATGCACAAAGGCGCAGGTACAAAGGCGCAGGCACGAAGGCGCAGGCACGAAGGCGCAGGCGCGAAGGCGCAGGCACAACGGTGCAGGCGCAAAGGCGTAGGCACGAAGGCGCAGGCGCAAAGGCGCGGGCACGAAGGCGCAAGCGCGAAGGCACAGGGGAATAGGCCCAGGTGCAAAGGCGTAGGCACGAAGGCACAGGTGCGAAAGCGCGGGCGTGAAGGCACAGGCGCAAAGGCGCAGGCGTGAAGGTGCAGGCGCAAAGGCACAGGCGCGAAGGTGCAGGCACAAAGGCATAGGCGCAAAGGCACAGGCGCAAAGGCGCAGGCGGGAAGGTGCAGGCGCAAAGGTGTAGGCGCAAAGGCGCAGTTGCGAAGGCGCGGGTGCCAAGGGGCAGGCATGAAGGCAAAAGCGCAAAGGCGCAAAGCAAAGGTGCAGGTGCCAAGGTGCAAGCGGGAAGGCCCAGGTGCAAAGATGCAAGTGCGAAGGCGGATGCGTGACGGCACGGGCGCAAAGGTGCAGGAATGATGGTGCAGGCGCAAAGGCGCAGGCACAAAGGCGCAGGCAAGAAGTTGCACGCACAAGGGTGCAGGCGCGAAGGCGCAGGCGCAAAGGCGCAGGCACAAATGTGGAAGCATGAAGACGCAGGCGCCAAGGCGCAGGCGCGAAGGCGCAAGTGGGAAGGTACAGGGGTGAAGGCGCAGGCCCAAAGCCGCAGGCGTGAAGGCACAGGAGCAAAGGCGCGGGCAAAGGCACAGGCGCGAAGGCGCAGGCGGAAAGGCACAGGTGCGAAGGCAATAGCGCAAATGAGCAGGCACAAAGGCGCAGAAACAGAGGCGCAGGCAAGAAGGCGCTGCCATGAAGGTACACGCGCTAAGGCGCAGGCGCAAATGCGCAGGCGCAAAGGCGCCAAGAGCGAAGGCGCAGGGACGAAGGAGCAGGCGCAAAGAAGCAAGCACAAAGGCGCAGGCGCGAAGGCGCAGGCGTGAAGGCGCAGGCACGAAGGCGCAGGCGCAAAGGCACATGCGCGAAGGCGCACGCAAAAAGGCGCAGGCACGAAAGTGCAGGTGCGAAGGTGCAGTTGCAAAAGTGCAGGGACAAAGGGGCAGGCGTGAGGGCTCAGGCACAAAGGTGCAGGCGCAAAGGCGCAGGCGCGAAGGCACAGGCGCGAAGGCGCAGGAGCGAAGGCGCAAGCACAAAGGCGTAGGCGCAAAGACGCAGGCGCGAAGGCACAGGCGCAAAGGCGCAGGCGCAAACGCGCAGGTGCGAAGGCACAGGCACAAAGGCGTAATCGCAAAGGCACAGGCGCGAAGGTGCAGGCACAAAGGTACAGGCGCGAAGGCGCACAGGTGAAGGCACATGCGTGAAGGCGCAGGCACGAAGGCACACGCAAGAAGGCGCAGGCATAAAGGCACAGGCGCAAAGGCGCAGGCGCAAAGGCGGAGGGGTGAAGGCGCCGGCGCAAAGGCGCAGCCAAAAAGGCACAGGCACAAAGGCGCAGGCGTGAAGGCGCAGGCACAAAGGTGCAAGCGCGAAGGCGCAGGCACAAAGGCGCTGGTGAAAACGCGCAGTCGTGAAGGCGCAGGCGCAAAGGCGCAGGCACGAAGGCGCAGGCGTGAAGGTGCAGGCATGAAGGCGCAGGCATAAAGAAGGAGGCACGAAGGCGTAGGCGCAAAGGCGCAGGCGTGAAGGCGCAGGTGTGAAGGCGCAGGCGTGAAGGCACATGCGCGAATGTGCATGCGCAAAGGCGCATGCAAAAAGGTGCAGACACAAAGGCGCAGGTGCGAAGGCGCAGTTGCAAAGGCGCAGGCACGAAGGCCCAGGCACGAAGGCGAATGCATAAAGGCGCAGGCGCAAAGGCGCAGGCGCAAAGGCACAGGCGCGAAGGCAGAGGCGCCAAGGCGCAGGCGGGAAGGTGCTGGCGCAAAGGCGTAGGCGCAAAGACGCAGGACGAAGGCGTAGGCGTGAAGGCAGAAACGCGAAGGCGCAGGTGCAAAGGTACAGGCGCAAAGGCGCAGACATGAAGGAGCAGGCACGAAGGCGCTGGCACAAAGGTGTTGTCAGAAAGGCACAGGCGCGAAGGCATAGGCATGAAGGCACAAGCACAAAGGCACAGGGGTGAAGGCCTAGACGCGGAGGCACAGGCGCAAAGGCCCAGGCACAAAGGCGCACGAAAAGGCGCAGGCGCGAAGGCGCATGCACGAAGGCACATGCGCGAAGGCGCAGGCACGAAGGCGCAGGCGCAAAGGTGCAGGCTCGAAGGCACAGGCATGAAGGCGCAGGCGGAAAGGTGCACGCGCGAAAGCCCAGGTGCAAAGACGCAGGCACAAAGGTACAGCATGAAGGCGCAGGCACAACGGCGCAGGCACAAAGGCGCAGGCGCAAAGGCGCAGGCGCGAAGACGCAGGTACCAAGGCGAAGGCGCGAAGGCGCAGGTGCGAAGTCGCAGGCGCAAAGGCGCAGGCACAAAGGCGCAGGCATAAAGGTACAGGCGCAAAGGCACAGGCGCAAAGGCGCAGGTGCAAAGGCGCAGGCTCAAATGCGCACATGCAAAGGCGCAGGCGCAAAGGTGCAGGCGCGAAGGCGCATGCGCGAAGGCAAAGGCGCGAAGGCGCAGGCGCAAAGGTGCAGGCGCAAAGGCACAGGCGCGAAGGCACAGGTAGGAAGGCGCTGGCGCGAAGGCGCATGCGGGAAAGCGCAGGCGCAAAGGTGCAGGCGCGAAGGGACATGCCCGAAGGCACATGCGTGAAGGCGCAGGCACAAAGGCGCAAGCACGAAGGCGCAGGCAAAATATTGCAGGCGCAAAAGCGCAGGCGCGAAGGCGCAGGCGTGAAGGCACAGGCGCAAAGGCGCAGGCGCGAAGCCGCAGGCGTGAAGGCACAGGGGCAAAGGCGCAGGCACGAAGGCGTAGGCCTGAAGGCACAGGTGCAAAAGCGTGGGCACGAAGGCACAGGCGCAAAGGCGAAGGCGTGAAGGCGCAGGCGCGAAGGCACAGGCGCAAAGGCGCAGGCACGAAGGCGCAGGCGCAAAGGCGCATGGGCGAAGGTGCAGGCGCAAAGGCGCAGCCGTAAAGGCGCAGGCGCGAAGGCACAGGCGTGAAGGCTCAGGCGGGAAGGCGCAGGCACGAAGGTGGAGGCGTGAAGGTGCAGGCGTGAAGGCGCAGTTGCAAAGGTGCAAGCACGAAGGCGCAAGCACGAAGGCAAAAGCGCGAAGGCGCAGACGCGAAGGCGTAGGCGCGAAGGCGCAGGCGCGAAGGCGCACGCACAAAGGTGCAGGTGCGAAGGTGCATGCGCGAAGGCACAGGCACGAAGGCGCAGGCACAAAGATGTAGGCACAAAGGCGCACGCACGAAGGCGTAGGCACGAACGTGTAGGCACAAAGGCGCAGGCACGAAGGCGTAGGTGCGAAGGCGCAGGCACAAAGGCGCAGGCGCAAAGGTGCAGGTGCGAAGGCGCAGGCGCAAAGGCACAGGCGCGAAGGTGTAGGGGTGAAGGCCCAGGCCCAAAGGCGCAGGCGCGAAGGTACAGGAGCAAAGGGGAAGGCACACACACAGGCGCAAAGGCGCAGGCGCGAAGGCGAAGGCGTGAAGGCGCAGGTGCAAAGGCACAGGCGCGAAGGAGCAAGCGCAAAGGTGCAAACGTGAAGGCGCAGACACGAAGGCGCTGGCACAAAGGCGCAAGCGCGAAGGCGCATGTGCAAAGGCGCAGGCGCGAAGGCACAAGCGCGAAGGCGCAGGCGCAAAGGTGCAAGCACAAAGGTGCAAGCACAAAGGCGCAGGCGCGAAGGCGCAAGAACAAAGGCGTAGGCGCGAAGGTGCAAGCACAAAGGCGCAGGGGCGAAGGCGCAGGCTCAAAGGCGCAGGCGCGAAGGCACAGGTGCAAAGGCGCAGGTGCAAAGGCACAGAAAGGAAGGTGCAGGCGCGATGGCACAGGTGCGAAGGCACAGGCGCAAAGGCGGAGGCGTGAAGGCGCAGGCGCAAAGGTGCAGGCGCGAGGGCACATGCACAAAGGCACAGGCGCGAAGGCGCAAGCAAAAAGGCGCAGACGAGAAGGCGCAGGTGCAAAAGAGTAGTTGCAAAGGCGCAGGCACAAAGGCACATGAACAAAGGCACAAGCGCAAAGGTGCAGGTGTGAAGGCACAGGCACGAAGGCGCAGGCGCGAAGGCACAGGCGTGAAGGTGCAAGTGCGAAGGCGTAGGCGCAAAGACGCAGGCGCGAAGGCGGAGGCGCGAAGGCGCAGGCGCTAAGGTGCAGGCGCAAAGGCGCAGGCGCAAAGGCGCAAGCGCGAAGGCACAGGTGCAACGGCGCAGGCGCAAAGGCTCACGAAAAGGCGCAGGCGCAGGTGCAAAGGCGTAGGTGCAAACGCGCAGGCGCGAATGCGCAGGCGCAAAGGCACAGGCGCAAAGGCGCACAAAAAGGCGCAGGCGCGAAGGCGTAGGTGCGAAGGCGCAGGTGTGAATGCGCAGGGGCGAAGGCGCAGGCACGAAGGCGCAGGCGCAAAGGCGCAGGCGCAAAGGCGCAGGCACAAAGGTGCAAGCGCGAAGGCGCAGGCACAAAGGCGCAGGCACGAAGGCGCATGCGCGAAGGTTCAGGCATGAAGGCGCATGCATGAAGGCGCAGGCACAAAGGCGTAGGCGCGAAGTCGCAGGCACAAAGGTGCAAAGACAAAGGCGCAAGCGCGAAGGTACAGGATCGAAGACACAGGTGCAAAGGTGCAGGCGCAAAGGCGCAGGCGCAAAGGTGCAGGCGCTAAGGTGCAGGCGTGAAGGCAAAGGCACGAAGGCGTAGGCGCGAAGGCGCAGGTGCAAAGGCGCAGGCGCAAATGCGCAGGCGCAAAGGTGCAGGCGCGAAGGCGCAGGCGCAAAGGTGCAGGCGCAAAGGCGCAGAAGCAAAGGCGCAGGTACTAAGGTGCAGGCGCGAAGGCGCAGGCGGGAAGGCACGGGCGCGAAGGTGTAGGCGCGAAGGCACATGCGTGAAGGCACATGCGCTAATGTGCAGGCACATTGGTCAGGCACGAAGGCGCAGGAACAAAGGTGCAGGCAGAAAGGCGTAGGCGGAAAGGCGCAGGCGCGAAGGCACAAGCGCAAAGGCCCAGGCGCGAAGGCGCAGGTGCGAAGGCGCAGGAGGGCAGGCGCAGACGAAGGCGCAGGCACAAAGGCGCAGGCGCGAAGGAGCATGCGCGAAGGCGCATGCGCGAAGGCCTAGGCGCAAAGGCACTGGCGTGAAGACGGATGCGTGAAGGCACAGGCGCAAAGGCGCACGCGCAAAGGCACAGACGAAAAGATGCAGGCGCGAAGGCGCAGGCGGCAAGGCACAGGCGCGAAGGCGCAGGCACAAAAGCACATGCACAAAGATGCAGGCGCGGAGGCGGAGGCGCAAAGGCGCAGGGGCGAAGGCGCAGGCCCAAAGATGTAGGCGCAAAGGCACAGGCGCAAAGGCGCAAGCGCAAAGGCGCAGGCAAAGCCACAGGCGCGAAGGCGCAGGGGCCAAGGCGCAAGCGCAAAGGCACAAGCACGAAGGCGTAGACGCAAAGGTGTAGGCGCAAAGGTGCAGGCACAAAGGCTCAGGCACGATGGTGCTGGCGTGAAGGCGCAGGCACGAAGGCGTAGGCTCGAAGGTGTAGCACAAAGGCGCAGGTGCAAAGGCGCAGGCGCAAAGGCGCAGCCGCAAAGGCGCAGGCGTGAAGGCGCAGGCGCGAAGGCATAGGCACGAAGGCGCAGGCGTGAAGGCACAGGTGCAAAGACACAGGTGTGAAGGCGCAGGCGCGAAGGCGCATGCGCGTTGGCGCAGGAGGGAAGGGGCAGGTGCAAAGGCGCAGGTCCAAAGGCGCAAGCGTAAATGCGCAGGCGCCAAGGCGTAAGCAGGAAGGTGCAGGCGCGAAGGCACATGCACAAAGGAAAAGGCGTGAATGCCCAGGCGCGAAGGCACAGGCGCAAAGGCGCAGGCACAAAGGCGCAGGTGTGAAGGCGCAGTTGCGAAGGCACAAGCGCGAAGGCACAGGCACGAAGGCAAAAGCGCAAGTGTGCAGGCGTGAAGGCGCAGGCGCAAATGTGCAGGCGCGAAGGCACAGGAACGAAGGTGCATGCGCAAAGGCGCAGGCGCAAACGTGCAGGCGCGAAGGCGCATGCGCGATGCCTCAGGCCTGAAGGCGCATGCACGAAGGTACAGCTGCAAAGGTGTAAGACGAAGGCGCAAGCGCGAAGGCGCAGGCACAAAGGCATAGGCGCAAAGGCACAGGCGCGAAGGCGCAGGCGCGAAGGTGCAGGCGCAAAGGCGTAGGAGGGAAGGCGCTGGCACGAAGGCGCAGGCACGAGGCGCAGGCGCGACGGCGCATGCGTGAAGGCGCAGGCGCGAAGGCCCCCGTGCAAAGGCGCATGCGTGAAGGCGAAGGCACAAAGGCGTAGGCGCAAAAACGCAGGCGCAAAGGCACCGGCGTGAAAGCACAAGCGCGAAGGCGCAGGAGCACAGGTGCACGCGCGAAGGCGTGGGCGTGAAGGCACATGTGCGAAGGCGTAAGCGCAAAGGCGCAGGCGCAAAGGCGGATAAGCGAAGGCGCAGGAGCAAAGGCGCAGGTGCGAAGGCGCAGGGGCAAAGGTGTACGTGCGAAGGCATTGGCGTGAAGGTGCATGTGGGAAGGCGTAGGCGCAAAGGCGCAGGCGCAAAGGCGCAGGCGCAAAGGCGCAGGCGTGAAGGCGCAGGTGCAAAGGTGCAGGCGCGAAGGCGCAGGCACAAAGGCGCAGGCGCGAAGGCACAGGCGCAAAGGCGCAGGCACAAAGGTGCAGGCACAAAAGCGCAAGCGAAAAAGCACAGGCGCGAAGGTGCAAGCGCAAAGGCGCACGCAGGAAAGCGCAAGCGCAAAGGTGCAGGCGGGAAGGCGCAAACGCCTAGGCACAGGTGCAAAGGCGCAGGCGTGAAGGTGCAGGCGCAAAGGCACAGGCATGAAAGCGAAGGCGCAAGGCGTAGGCGCCAAGGCACAGGCGCCAATTCGCAGGCGCAAAGGCGCAGGCGCAAAGATGCAAGTGCAAAGGCGCAGGCACGAAGGCAAAGGCGCAAAGCAAATGAGTTAAGGCGCAGGTGCAAAAGTGCAGGGCACAAATGCGCAGGCGCGAAGGCGCAAGCACGAAGGCGCAGGTGCTAAGGCGCTGGCACGAAGGCGCAGGCACAAAGGCACAGGCACAAAGGCACAGGTGCAAAGGTGCAGACGCGAAATGGCAGGCGCGAAGGCGCAGGCGCGAAAGCGCAGGCACGAAGGCGCAGGTACGTAGGCACAGGCACAAAGGCATAGGCGCAAAGGTGCACGCGCAAAGGCGCAGGCGGGAAGGCGTAGGCGCAATGGCGCAGGTGCAAAGGCACAAGAACAAAGGCGGAAGCGCGAGGGTGCAAGCGCGAACGTGCAGGCGCAAAGGCGCAGATGCAAAGGCACTGGCGCAAAGGCGCAAGCGTGAAGGCACAGGCGCAAAGGCGCAGGCGCAAAGGTGGCTCCAAGGCACAGGCGCGAAGGCGCAGGCATGAAGGCGAAGGCGTGAAGGCGCATGCGCGAAGGTGCAAGCATTAAGGCGAAGGTACAAAGGCGCATGCGCAAAGGGATAGGTGTGAAGGTGCAGGCACAAAGGCGCAGGCACAGAGGCGAAGGCGCAAAGGCACAGGCGCGAAGGCACAGGAGCGAGGGCACTTGCACGAAGGCACAGGGATGAAAGTACAGGCGCAAAGGCGCAGCCAGGAAGGCGCAGGTGCAGAGGTTCACGAAAAGGCGCAGGCGCGAAGGCACAGGCACGAAGGCACAGGCACAAAGGCGCAGGTGTAAAGGCGCAGGCACAAAGGCACAGGCATGAAGGCGCACGTACGAAGGTGCAGGCGCAAAGGCGCAGGCCTGAAGGCGCAGGCGCGAAGGCACAGGCGCGAAGGCACATGTGTGAAGGCGCATGCGTGAAGGCCCAGGCTCAAAGGCCAGGCACGAAGGCGCAGGTGCGAAGGCACAGGCACGAAGCCGTAAACGCGAAAACGCAGGCGCGAAGACACAAACGCGAAGGCGAAGGCATGAAGGCGCAGGCACAAAAGCGCAGGCGTAAAAGCGCAAGAGCGAAGGTTCAGGCACGAAGGCGCAGCCGCCAAAGCGCAGGCACAAAGGCGCAGGCGCAAAGGTGCAGGCGAGAAGGCACAGGTGCCAAGGTGTAGGTGCAAAGCCGCAGACGCAAAGGCGCAGGCGCGACAGCGCAGGCGCGGAGGCGCTGGCGCGAAGGCACAGGTGCGAAGGCGCAAGCGCGAAGGCCCAGGCGTGAACGCGTTGGCGCGAAGGCGCTTAAGCAAAGGCGCAGGAGCGAAGGCGCATGCGCGAAGGCGCAGGCACAAAGGTGCACGCACAAAGGCGCGGGTGTAAAGGCACATGTGCAAAGGCGTAGGTGCAAAGGCGCAGGTGCGAAGGCAGAGGCGCGAAGGCGGAGGCGCGAAGGCACAGGCTTAAAGGCGCCTGCGCGAAGGCGCAGGCGCAAAGGTGCAGGCGCGAAGGCGCAGGCGCAAAGACGCAAGCAAAAACGCACAGGCGCGAAGGAGGACGCAGGAAGGGGCGAGCGCAAAGGTGCAGGCGGGAAGGCGCAGGCGCGAAGGCACAGGCGTGAAGGCGCAGGCGCAAAGGCGCATGCGTAAAGGCGCAGGCGTGAAGGCACAGGCGCAAAGGCACAGGCACGAAGGCGCAGGCGCAAGGCGTAGGTGCCAATTCGCAGGCGCAAAGGCGCAGGCGCAAAGGTGCAGGTGCGAAGGCGCAGGCACGAATGCGAAGGCATGAAGGCAAATGAGTTAAGGCGCAGGTGCAAAAGTGCAGGGTGCAAAGGCACAGGCACGAAGGCGCAGGCACGAAGGCGCAGGCGCAAAGGCGCAGGCACGAAGGCGCAGGCGCGAAGGCACAGGCACAAAGGCGTAGGCGCAAAGGTGCAGACGCGAAGGGGCAGGCGCGAAGGCGCTGGCGCGAAAGCGCAGGCACGAAGGCGCAGCTACGTAGGCACAAGCACAAAGGCACAGGCACAAAGGTGCAGGCGCAAAGGCTCAGGCAAGAAGGCGTAGGCGCGATGGCGCAGACGCAAAGGCACAGGAACAAAGGTGCAAGTACGAGGGCGCAAGCGCGAAGGTGCAGGCACAAAGGCGCAGGTGCAAAGGCACTGGTGCAAAGGCGCAAGAGTGAAGGCACAGGCGCGAAGGCGCAAGCACGAAGGCGGCTCGAAGGTGCAGGCGTGAAGGCGTAGGCGCGAAGGCGCAGGCATGAAGGCAAAGGCGCGAAGGCGCATGCGCAAAGATGCAGGCAAGAAGGCGAAGGCACAAAGACGCATGCGCAAAGGGATAGGCGTAAAGGCGCAGGCGCAAAGGCGAAGGCGCAAAAGCGCAAGCCCGAAGGCGCAGGCGCCATTGCAAAGGCGCGAAGGCATAGGCGCGAAGGCACAGGCGTGAGAGCGTAGGCGCAAAGGCGCAGGCACGAAGGCGCAGGCACGAAGGCGCAAGCGCGAAGGTGCAGGCGTGAAGGCACAGGCGCTAAGGCGCAGAAGCGAAGGCGCAGCGTGAAGGTGCATGCGCGAAGGCGCAGGCACAAGGCGCACGCACGAAGGCGCAGGTGCGAAGGTGCAGGCGCAAAGGTGCAGGTATGAAGGCGCAAGCGTGAAGGCGCAGGCAGAAAGGTGAAGATGCAAAGGCGCAGGTGCGGAGGCACAGACGCAAAGGGGTAGGCGCGAAGGCCCAGGCGTAAAGACGCAGGCGCGAAGGCATAGGCATGAAGGCGTAGGCGCGAAGGCGCACGCACGAAGGCGTAGGCGCGAAGGTGCAGGCGTGACGGCGCAGGCGTGAAGGTGCAGGCGCAAAGGCGCAGGCACGAAGGCCCAAGCGTGAAGGTGCATGCGCAATGGCACATGCATAAAGACGCAGGCACGAAGGGGAAGGCCCGAAGATGCAGGCACAAAGGCGAAGGCACGAAGGCGCATGCGCGAAGGCGCAGACATGAAGGCGAAGGTGTGAAGGCGCATGCGCGAGGGCACATGCACGAAGGCACAGGCGCGAAGGCACAGACGCAAAGGCGCAGGTGCGAAGGCTCAGGCGCGAAGGTGCAGGCGCAAAGGCGCAGGCGCGAAGGTGCAGGCGTGAAGGCGCAGGCGCGAAGGCGCAGGCACAAAGGCGCAGGTGCAAAGGCGCAGACACGAAGGCACAGGCACGAAGGCACAGGCACGAAGGCGCAGGTGCAAAGGCGTAGGTGCAAAGAAGTAGGCGCGAAGCCGCAGGCGCGTAGGCGGAGGAGTGAAGGCGCAGGCGCAAAGGCACAGGCACAAAGGCACAGGTGCGAAGGCGCAGGAGTGAGGGCACAGGCATGAAGGTGCAGGGGCAAAAGCGCAGGCGCAAAGGCGCAGCCGCGAAGGCGGAGGCGCAGAGGCGCACGAAAAGGCGCAGGCGCAAAAGTGCAGGCACGAAGGCACAGGCGCAAAGGCACAGGTGCAAAGGCACAGGCGCAAAGGCGCAGGCACGAAGGTGAAGGCATGAAGGCGCAGGCACAAAGGCGCAGGCGTGTAGGCGCAGGCGCGAAGGCACAGGCACGAAGGCACATGCACAAAGGCACATGCGCAAAGGCGCAGGCTCAAAGGCCAGGCACAAAGGCGCAGGCGCAAAGGCGCAGGCGCGAAAGCACAGGCACGAAAGCGCAGGCGCAAAGGCGCAGGCGCGAAGACGAAGGCTTGAAGGCGCAGGCACAAAGGCGCAGGCGCGAAGGTGCAGACGCGAAGGCGCAGCCGCCAATGCGTAGGCACGAAGCTGCATGCGCAAAGGTGTAGGCGGGAAGGCGCATGCGCCAAGGTGCAGGCGCAAAGCCGCAGGTAGAAAGGCGCAGGCGCGAAGGCGCAGGCGTGAAGTCACAGGCGTGAGGGCGAAGGCGTGAACGCGCAGGCGCGAAGGCGCAGGAGTGAAGGCGCAGGAGCAAAGGCGCAGGCACGAAGGTGCATGCGCGAAGGCGCAGGCGCAAATGCACACGCGCGAAGGCACAGGCGTGCAGGCGCATGTGCGAAGGCGTAGGCGCAAAGACACAGGCGCAAAGGCGCAAGCACAAAGGCGCAACCACAAAGGCGCAGGCACGAAGGCGCAGGCATGAAGGCGCAGGCATGAAGGCGCAAGCGCGAAGGCACATGCGCGAAGGCGCATGCGCAAAGGCGCAGGCACAAAGGCGCAGGCACGAAGGTGCAGGAACAAATGCGCCGGCACAAAGGCGCAGAAACGAGGGCGCAGGCACAAATGCTCACCTGCAAAGGCACAGGCGCGAAGGCGCAGGTGCAAAGGCGCATGCGCGAAGGCGCAGGTGCCAAGGTGCAGGCGCAAAGGCGCAGGCGTGAAGGCGCAGGTGCAAAGGCATAGGCATGAAGGCGAAAGCGCGAAGGCACAGGAATGAGGGCGTAGGTGCAAAAGCGCAGGGGTAGAGGCGCAGGAGAAAAGGCGCACGCGTGAAGACGCATGCGCAAAGACGCAGGCACGAAGGCACAGGCACGAAGGCGTAGGCGCAAAGGTGCAGACGCGAAGGCGCTGGCGCGAAGGCGCAGGCACAAAGGCGCAAGAGCAAAGGCGCAGAAGCAATGGTGCAGGCACGAAGGCGCATGCGCGAAGGCGCAGGCACGAAAGCGCATGAACGACGGTGCAGGCGCGAAGGCGCACGGGCAAAGGCACAGGTGCGAAGGCGCAGGCACGAAGGCACTGGCGCAAAGGCGCAGGCACGAAGGCGCAGGCTGGAAGTCGCAGGTGTAAAGTTGCAGATGCAAAGGCGCAGGGGCGAAGGCGCTGGTGCAAAGATGCATGCATGAAAACGCAGGCGTAAACGCGCAGGCACGAAGACGCAGGCACAAAGCCGCAGGTGCGAAGGCGCAGGCAGGAAGGCGCAGGCGCGAAGGCGCAGGCACGAAGGCAAAGGCGCGAAGACGCATGTGTGAAGGCGAAGGCGTGAAGGCGCAGGTGCAAAGGCGCTGGCGCAAAGGTGCAGGCAGGAAGGCGCAGGTGGATGGCACAGGCGTGCAGGTGCAGGCGCGAAGGCGCAGGCGCGAAGGTGCAGGCGCAAAGGCGCAGGCGCGAAGGCACATGCCTGAAGGTGCATGCGCGAAGGTGCAGGCACAAAGGCGCAGGCACAAAGGCGCAGGCGTGAAGGCGCAGGCGCGAATGTGCAGGCACGAAGGCGTAGGCACGAAGGCGCAGGCACAAAGGCACAGGCGCAAAGGCGTAGGTGCAAAGAAGCAGGCGTGAAGCCGCAGGCGCGAGGGCGCAGGAGCAAAGGCGCAGGCACAAAGGCGCAGGGGCAAAGGCACAGGAGCGAGGGGACAGGCACTAAGGCGCAGGGGCAAAGGCGCAGGCGCAAAGGCACAGCCGCAAAGGCGCAGGCGCAGAGGTGCACGAAAAGGCGTAGGCGCAAAGGGGCAGGCATAAAGGCACAGGCGCGAAGGCGCAGGTGCAAACGCGCAGGCACAAAGGCGCAGGCACGAAGGCGCAGGCACGAAGGCGCAGGTGTGAAGGCGCAGGCGCGAAGGCACAGGCTCGAAGGCACATGCGCGAAGGCCCATGCGTGAAGGCACAGGCTCAAAGGCCAGGCACAAAGGCGCAGGCTCGAAGGTGCAGGCGTGAAAGCGCAGGCGCAAAGGCGCAGGCGCAAAGGTGAAGGCGTGAAGGCGCAGGCACAAAGGCGCAGGCGCGAAGGTGCAGGCACGAAGGCAAAGCCACCAAGGCGTAGGTACAAAGGCGCAGGCGCAAAGGTACAGGCGGGAAGGCGCAGGCGCCGAGGTGCAGGCGCAAAGCCACAGGCGCAAAGGCGCAAGCGTGAAGGCGCAGGTGCGAAGGCGTAGGTGCGAAGGCGCAAGCGCGAAGGCGCAGGAGTGACGACACAGGAGTGAAGGGGCAGGCGTGAAGGCGCAGGCGCAAAGGCGCAGTCGCAAAGGCACACGCACGAAGGCACAGGCGTGAAGGCGCATGTGCAAAGGCATAGGCGCAAAGGCGCAGGGGCAAAGGAGCAGGCGCGAAGGCGCAGGCGCAAAGGCGCAGCCGTGAAGGCACAGGCGCGAAGGTGCAGCTGCAAAGGCGCAGGCATGAAGGCGCAGGCCCGAAGGGGCAGGCGTGATGGCGCAGGCGTGAAGGCGCAGGCACGAAGGCACATGCGCGAAGGCGCATGCGCAAAGGCGCAGGCAGGAAGGCGCAAGCACGAAGGCGTAGGAACGAATGCACAGGCACGAAGGTGCATGCATGAAGGCGCAGGCACAAAGGCGAAGGTGCAAAGGCACAGGCACGAAGGCGCAGGTGCAAAGGCGCAGGCGCGAAGGTGCAGGCGCCAAGGTGCAGGCGCAAAGGCGCAGGCATGAAGGCGTAGGCATGAAGGCAAAAGCGCGAAGGCACAGGAGTGAAGGCGCAGGTGCAAAGGCACAGGGGTAAAGGCTCAGGTGCGAAGGCACAGGCGCGAAGGCGTAGGCGCGAAGGTGCAGGCGCGAAGGTGCAAGTGCAAAGGCGCAGGCGCGAAGGCGCAGGTGCAAAGGCACAGGCGCATGTGCAAAGGCGGAGGCGCAAAGGCGCAGGCATGAAGGCGCAGGAGCAAAGGCGCAGGCACAAAGGCACAAGCGCAAAGGTGCAGACGCAAAGGCACAGGCGCAAATGCGCAGGCGCGAAGGCGCAGGTGCAAAGGCGCAGGAGCGAAGGCGCATGCGCTAAGGCGTACGCACGAATCCACACGCACGAAGGCGCACGCCCGAAGGCGCATGCGTGACGGTGCAGGCGCAAAGGCGCAGGCGCAAAGGCACAGGCGCAAAGGCGCAGGCACAAAGGCACTGGCGCAAAGGCACAGGCAAGAAGGCGCAGGCGGGAAGACGCAGGTGCAAAGGTTCAGGTGCAAAGGCGCAAAGGCGGAGGGGCGAAGGCGCTGGTGCAAAGGCGCAGGCGTGAAGGTGCAGGCGCAAAGGCGCAGGCGCGAAGATGCAGGTGCGAAGGCGCAGGTGCAAAGGCACAGGCGTGAAGGCGCAGGCGGGAAGGCGTAGGCGTGAAGGCGCAGGCACAAAGGCGAAGGCGTGAAGGCGCATGCGCGAAGGCACAAGCATTAAGGTCCACGCGCAAAGGGGCAGGCGCGAAGGCGCAGGCGCAAAGGCGCAGGCGCAAAGGCGCAGGCGCGAAGGCACATGTGCAAACGCGCTGATGCAAAGGTGCAGGCATGAAGGCGCAGGCGTGCAGGCGCAGGCGCGAAGGCGCAGGCGCAAGGCACATACGCGAAGGCACATGCACGAAGGCGCAGGCAGAAAGGCGCAGGCGCTTAGGCGCAGGCACGAACGTGCAGGCACGAAGGCATACGCGCGAAGGCGCAGGCACAAAGGTGCAGGTGCAAAGGCGCAGGCGCGAAGGCGGAGGCATGAAGGCGAAGGCGCAAAGGCGCAAGGTGCAGGCGCAAAGGCGCAGGCGTGAAGGCGCAGGCGCGAAGCTGCAGGCGCGAAGGCACATCCGCAAAGGAGCAGGCGCAAAGGCACAGGCGTGAAGGCGCAGGCGCAAAGGCACAGGCGCGAAGGCACATGCGTGAAGTTGCATGCACGAAGGCGCAGGCACAATGGCGCAGGCACGAAGGCGCAGGCGCGAATGCGCAAGCACAAAGGCGCAGGCACGAAGGGGCAGGCACAAAGGCGCAGGTGCAAAAGCGCAAGCGCGAAGGCGCAGACGCAAAGGCGCAGGTGCAAAGGCGCGGGCGCGAAGGCCCAGGCGCAAAGGCGCAGGCACGAAGGCGAAGGCGCAAAGGCGCAGGAGTGAAGGCACAGGCGGAAAGGCACAGGCGAAATGGCGCAGGCGAAAAGGCGCAGGTATGAATGCATAGGTGCAAAGGCGCAGGCGCAAAGGCGCAGGCAAGAAGGGGCAGGTGCGAAGGCGCAGGCACAAAGGCGCAGGCGCAAAGGCGCAGACGCAAAGGCACACGCGTGAAGGCGCTGGCGCAAAGGTGCAGGAGAGACGGCGCAGGCGCAAAGGTGCATGCGCGATGGTGCATGCGCGATGGCCCAGGCGCGAAGACACACGGGTGAAGGCATAGGCGTGAAGGCGCATGCGGGATGGCGCATGCGCAAAGGCGCAGGCGCAAAGGCACAGGTACGAAGGCGCAGGCACGAAAGCACTGGCACGAAGGCGCAAGCATGAAGGCGCAGGCAGGAAGGCGCAGGTGCGAAGTTGCAGGTGCAAAGGCGCGGGGGCGAAGGCGTTGGTGCAAAGGCGCAGGCGTGAAGGCGTAGGCGCAAAGGCACAGGCACAAAGGCGCAGGTGTGAAGGCGCAGGCGTGAAGGCGTAGGTGCAAAGGCGCAGGCGCAAAGACGCAGGCGGGAAGGCGCAAGCGCAAAGGCGCAGGCACAAAGGCGAAGGCGTGAAGGCGCATGCGCGAAGGCGCAGGCGTGAAGGCACAGGCGCAAAGGCGTAGGCGCGAAGGTGCAGGCGCGAAGGCACAGGAGCAAAGGCACAAGCACAAAGGTGCTGGTGCAAAGGCACTGGCGCGAAGGCGCAGGCACCAAGGCGCAGGCGCGAAGGTGTAGGCATGCAGGCGCAAGTGTGAAGGCGCAGGCGCCAAGGCACAGGCGTGAAGGCACATGCGCTAAGGCACGGGCATAAAGGCACAGGCACAAAGGCACAAGCGCGAAGGTGCAGGCGCGAATGTGCAGGCACAACGGCGTAGGCGCAAAGGCGCAGGCACAAAGGCGCCGGTGCAAAGGTGCAGGCGCAAAGGCGCAGACGCGAAGGTGCAGGCACGAAGGCGGAGGCGTGAAGGCGCAAGTGCAAAGGTGCAGGCGCAAAGGCGCAGGCGCAAAGGTGCAGGCGCAAAGGCGCAGACACAAAGGCACAGGCGCAAAGGCACAGGCACAAAGGCGTAGGCACAAAGGTGCAATGCATGAAGGCGCAGGTGCAAAGGCACAGGCGCAAAGGCGAAGGCGCAAAGGCGCATGTGCAAAGTAGCAGGCGCAAAGGCGCAGGCGCAAAGGCGCAGGTGCAAAGGTGAAGGCACGAGGGCGCAGGTGTGAAGGCGCAGGCATGAAGGCGCAGGCGCAAAGGCGCAGGCACGTAGGCGCAGGCGCAAAGGCGCAGGTGCAAAGGCACAATCACAAAGGTGCAGGCGCGAAGGCGAAGGCATGAAGGCGCAGGCGTGAAGGCGCAGGCTCGAAGGCACAGGCACGCAGGCGCAGGCGCGAATTTGCAGGCAGAAAGGCGCAGGCGCAAAGGCGCAGGCGCAAAGGCGGAGGCGCGAAGGCGCAGGCGTGAAGGCGCAGAAACGAAGGCGCAAGCGGAAAGGCGCAGGCGCAAAGGCTCAGGCACAAAGGCGCAGGCGCAAAGGCGCAGGTGCGAGGTTACAGGCGCGAAGGCGCAGGCGCAAAGGCGCAGGTGCAGAGGCGCACGCACGAAGGCGAAGGCGGAAAGGCGCAGGAGTGAAGGCACACGCGCAAAGGCGCAAGCGCGAAGGCGGAGGCACGAAGGTGCAGGCGCAAAGCCACAGGCAAGAAGGAGCAGGCGCGAAGGTGTTGGAAATGAGCGAGAACTAGCCTCCTTACTCTCACCTCTTGGAGAATCTGAGTCTCGAAATAAGGGTTCAAGTCTCATCAGAACCCACCTGACCAAACGGCTCTTCTGTCATCTGACCCTTCTAACCGGGAGAACTAAATCGAAGTACGTTTTAGTTACTTAGCATAGTGAGATTACATGAAATCCTTATAGCCTGTGATCTAAGCTTTCCAATGACCCGTGTTGAAGCACTAGTGGGTGAATAGGCACCCTTCGACGATGACCCGTCGAAGCGCCTTTTCTCGTCCAGAAGTCAAGGAGAAGGTCACCCTGGTCAAAGAAGTCCCTCTATTAACTTCATTCATGGCCCAGGTGCATTTGGAGCTCGTTGGAGATGAACTCGGATCACTGGCGGTGGATTATCCCGCCACCCATGGCGGGTACCAGATTCCACCGGCCAAACACCCGAACTTCGGGCTAGGCTAACTTTCTGAATACTCACTCAAATCGAGCGATTCAAAGCTCGATCTTACATGGAAAAATCCCAGGAATCCAAATTTCAAGTCCAATGACATGTTCGACCACTCCCCGGTGGTTGAACCAGGGAGTATGATCAACGGCACTCATGGCAAGGGCCACACCATGTCAACGGGCGCAGGCGTGAAGGCGCAGGCTCGAAGGCGCAAGCGCAAAGGCGCAGACGCGAAGGCGCAGGCGCAAAGGTGCAAGTGCAAGGGTGAAGGCGAGAAGGCACAGGCATGAAAGCGCAGGCCCGAAGGCGTAGGCGCAAAGGCGCAGGCGCGAAGGCACAGGCGCAAAGACACATGCGCAAAGGCACAAGCCTGAAGGCGCAGAGGCAAAGGCACAAGCGCGAAGGTGCAGGCGTGAAGTCACAGGCGTGAAGGCACAGGCGCAAAGACGCAGGTGCAAAGGTGCATGAACAGGCGCAGGCACAAAGGCGCAGGTGCGAAGGCGTAGGTGCGAAGGTGCAGGCACGAACACGCAGTCGCGAAGGTGCGAGCGCGAAGGCGTAGGCGTGAAGGCGCAGGCGTGAAGGCGCAGGCGTGATGGCATAGGTGCAAAGGCGCAGGCGCGAAGGCACATGTGCGAAGGCGCAGGCACGAAGGCACAGGCACAAAGGTGCAGGCGTGAAGGCGTAGGCGCGAAGGCGCGGGCCTTAAGGCGCGGGCGCAAAGGTGCAGGCGCAAAGCGCAGGCATGAAGGCACAGGCGCAAAGGCACAGGCACAAAGGCGCAGGCGCAAAGGCACAGGCGTGAAGACACAGGCGCAAAGGCGCAGGCGTGAAGGCGCAGGCGCAAAGGCGCTGGCCCAAAGGCACAGGCGCGAAGGTGCAGGCGCGAGGGTGCAGGCGCGAATGCGCACGCGTGAAGGCGCAGGCGCGAAGGAGCAGGCGCGAAGGCGCAGGCGTGAAGGTGCAGGTGCGAAAGTGTAGGCGCAAAGGCGTAGGTGCGAAGGCGCAGGAGCAAAGGCATGGACGCAAAGGCGCAGGCGCGAAGGGGCACGGGGGAAGGCACGGTAGTGAAGGCACATACGCGAAGGCACAAGTACGAAGGCGTAGGCGCGAAGGCGCAGGCACGAAGGCGTAGGCGCAAAGGCGCAAGCGCAAAGAAGTAGGCGCAAAGGCGGAGGCACAAAGGCACAGGCGCAAAGGTGCAGGCACAAAGGTGCAGGCACAAAGGCACAGGCATAAAGGCGCAGGCGTGAGGGGGCAAGCGCGAAGGAGTAGGTGCGAAGGCGCAGGCACGAAGGCTCAGGCGCATAGGTGCAGGCGTGAGGGTGCAGGCGCGGAGGCAAAGGCGCAGAGGCGCAGGTGCAAAGGTGCAGGCGCAGGCGCATGTGCAAGTAGGGCGCAAGTAGGGCGCAAGTTGGGTGCAACTAGAGGGTAACTGGGAAACAACTAGGGAGCAAGTAGGGCGCAAGTAGGGGGTAACTAGGGCACAACTAGGGCGCAGCTAGGGCGCAAGTAGGGCACAACTAGGGCACAACTATGGCATAGCTAGTGTCCAACTGAGGTGTAACTAAGGCGCAACTAGGGTGTAACTAGGGCACAACTAAGGTGCAAGTAGAACACAAGTAGGACACAAGTAGGGTGTAACAAGGGCGTAACTAGGGTGCAACAAGGGCTTAGCCAACGCCCAACTGAGGCGCAACTAGGGCGCAACTATGGCGCAACTAAGACACAACTATGGGCGCAAGTAGGGTGCGAGTAGGGCAAAAGTAGGGCGCAAGTAGGGCGCAACTAGGGCGCAACTAGGGCACAACAAGGGCGCAAATAGGACGCAAGTAGGACGTAAGCAGGGCGTAACTAGGGCGTAACTATGATGCAAATAGGACGGTAACTAGTGTCCAACTCAGGCACAACTTGGTCACAACTAGGGTGCAACTAAGGCGCAACTAGGGTGCAAGCAGGGCGCTTGTAGGGCGCTAGTAGGATGCAACTAGGGTGCAACTAGGACGTAGCTAGTGCCCAACTGAGGCGTAATCAGGGCGCAACAACGGTGCAACTAGGGTGCACCTAGGACGTAAGAAGGGAACAAAGAGGGTACAAGTAGGGTGCAAGTAGGACACAAGTAGGGAGGAAGTAGGATACAAGAAGGGCGCAGCTACAGTGCAAGTACTGCGCAACTAGGGTGCAACTAGGGCGCAACTAGGGTGCAACTAGGCACAACTAGGGTGAACGTGGGGCACAAGTAGGGTGCAACTAGGACGTAACTAGGGCGCAACTAGGGTGAAACGAGGGCGCAATTAGGGTGCAACTAGGGCACAAGTAGGCCACAAGTAGGGCACAACTAGGGTGCAACTATGGCGTAACTAGGGCGCAACTAGGGCGCACGTAGGGTGCAAGTGGGGTACAAGTAGGGCGCAAGTTGGGCGCAAGTAGGACGCAACTAGGGCGCACTAAGGCACAAGTAAACCGCACGTAAGGCGCAACTAGGGCGCAACTAGGGCAAAACTAGGGCGCAAGTAAGACGCAAGTAGGGTGCAACTAGGGCGCAACTAGGACGGAACTAGGACACACCTAGGGTGCAACTAGGGCATAGCTAGTACC
The DNA here is from genome assembly GCA_023375785.1 of Penium margaritaceum. Taxonomy (NCBI): domain Eukaryota; kingdom Viridiplantae; phylum Streptophyta; class Zygnematophyceae; order Desmidiales; family Peniaceae; genus Penium; species Penium margaritaceum. Next base: position 144,891 of record SZWC01006120.1, read on the forward strand.
CAACTGAGACGAAACCAGGGCGCAACTAGGGCGCAAGTAGGGAGCAACTAGGGCGCAAGTTGGACGTAAGTAGGGTGCATGTGTATGTGTATGTGTATGTGTATGTGTATGTGTATGTGTATGTGTATGTGTATGTGTATGTGTATGTGTATGTGTATGTGTATGTGTATGTGTATGTGTATGTGTATGTGTATGTGTAT
>SZWC01006121.1:12178-27341 GCA_023375785.1 Penium margaritaceum
TTTTCACCTTTTAAGTGTGGCCCAAGGCCACCACCGTCGGCTGACGACGGAACCCGCAGTAGCAGCAACCGTTGCGAGATTTGCAACGGTAGCAGCAGCAGCGAAGGTGGCTTGAGGCCACAGCCGTCGGCTGACGACGGCACCCGGTGCAGCATTAGCACCGAAGACGACTTGAGTTTGCACACTTGAGTCGCACAGCAGCGCACCACTAGCGCGGTGGTGACCGTCCTCGTGACGGCGTCGCAGCACATTTGGGAGATTGTGCTTCGATCGCTCACCTCCCCTTGTGGCCTTGTGCCAGCGTGAGCAAGTGTTGTATGCACTCACCCACGCTGAGCTCCTGAGATGAGCACACTTGCGTGGACATGGGCGCAGCCGGTGCCGTGGCTTGCACCGAGACCACAAATGTGGCAGACACCGCAGGCACCCTGGCAGTTGCAGCCATGGCACACACCTCATGTGTCCAGTGGCTTTGCCTGCTATTACTGTGGCGACCGGCACCATGGCTGGCGCCAGTATCGCCACCGCCCTGCCGGGTGGCGGCCGAACTGGATGCGATCCTGTCTCCCTTCTCCTCCATCTGATCTCGGGACGCTATCGGTCGATACCGTAGCGCCCCTCAGCGGAGCTGTGGCAGTGCTGTACGCCGAGCTCCAGGGTCTAAAGCGCATGGTGCAACAACTCACAGATCATGTGGTCTCTGAGCGGGTTGTTACCGCCATGCCATTGTAGACTCCATCCTCTTCCTTGTCATCCTCATCTCCGTCAGTGTCATCACCTGACGATGCCACGCCCCCCGACCTTAGCTCTACATCTCACACCCTACGCTCTGTGCTGGAGGCAGTTGGAGTCATTCCGACCAGTGACCCCTCCACTTTTGGGGTAGTCTCTTCGGCTTGCCATCGTCGTTCTCGGACTCGACACGCGAGGCAACGGATAGCAAGTTTGGCGAGACGTGTGCAGGAGGCAGTAGCAGACGCAGCAGCGGCAGACGTCACCACGGAGCTGACTCCTTCCTCCCCAGTTGCGAAGTTGGCGCGGCACCCCTTCACAGCTTCTACCGGTGCGTCGGTCGAGGGGGGGATGGAGTGTTCGCCGACGCCCACCGACGAGTGCATGAGGGATGCGACAGACGATACTTCACGACAGGGCGCTCTCAGTGAGGACGAGCCATCTGACGAGTGGTCCGACGTAGATTCGGAGGCTACAGTTGACGCAGCAGAGACCACAGAGGCAGGTGGGGCAGTACCAGTGGATGAGGCAGTAGTAGCAGTAGCGGTGTCAGCCGGCACATGTGGAGCAGACGTCCGTTCCGCTACATTGGTGACCAGTGGAGTGTCACCAGACGTCCAGGCAGTGGGTGTGTCGGCCGCCATCGACGTCGTGACATTAGCAGCAGTTGCAGTCAGTGCTACTGACGGGACGTTGGCAGTAGACGCGGCTCTGGGAGGAGTCTCAGGTGACGAGATCCCCTCGTCTCCTGTCCATGGTTTGGTCTGCTGAGTCCCCACAGCTCCTGCCGAGGTGCCAGTCGTGGGGGGGATGGTGTGTCCGCTGACGACCGCGGCGGAGCTCAGCATTGGTGATGCGACTACTCTATAGCGCAGGATGATCGAGGCGGATTGCTGTGACGGAGACTCTTCGTCAGAGGAGGATTGGTCCGAGGCTGAGTCAGAGTCGAGGATGGAGTTGGTGATCATTGATGTTTTGGCGGGTGACGTGACGACGGCCGATGCCGGAGCTGCGCCTGACGATGCGCACGCTCCTGCATTAGCTGGTGTGGAGACAACTGCCATGGTGCCAGGAGCAGCAACAACAGGAGCAGGTGATACAGATGCTGATGCTCGGCCCACAGCAGACACCCAGGTGGTTCTGGCAGATAGTGCTGGGCAGCAAGAGGAGGTGATTGACTGCCAGGACGAGGTAGACCTCCTCGATGAGGACCAGTCGTCCGTCGTGGAGCGGTCGGACGCAGGGTCGGAGGCAGACATAGAGGCCCAGTGCGCTGTCGTTCTTGCAGTAGCTGCGGCTAGAGCACGCGATAGCCTCTCGGTGAGAGCAGACGTCCGCGTGTGCGACATGGAGGATGCAGAGCGAGCTGCAGACATCCGACACCTCGCTACCCTGACCGGTGTCGTTGACACCATGGCGGTTTCAGCCGATGACAGCTACGCTCGTCCGAGCTACAGTTCCTATACCCGAGTGCCTACGCTCTACGGTCGACGAGCATGAGGCAGTGGTGGCTCTAGCAGAGGCGCACGTGCAGAGTCTCATGGCCGAGCTCCGGCAGGCTAGCAGCCGTTGGTACACTACAGATGCTTCTGCACGACAGGTTGCTGAGATGTGCATGGAGGATGTGCACACCCGTCTTGAGGCTGCGGAGTGGTCCCTACAGGATGCACGTTGGCGACGGGCGGACGCACAGCAGCAGGTGGACGATTGGTTGTGCACCAGGAGCTCGGCGTTTCTGCAGGGTGTATGGGTTCCCGATGACAGCGACGATGTTGCAGCGGAAGATACACCAACGGATGACGACGTCTGGCCACCTGACACCTGAGTGTCGAGTGTGTCAGCAGCAGCTAGTGACTCTGCAGCACCACCCCCTTCTGGTGTAGCTCCTACGGATGCGGACGCGCTCAGTGGTGATGACCCCTTGCCAGCAGCTGGTGATCAGGCAGTAGCTGAGTCGCCTATTGGCGTGGAGAGCTTCCTACGCGACGAGGAGACGAGGATGCAGGAGGCAGTGAATCGCGCTGACGTGCACATGATGGAGGTCCACCATCAGATTCATTCCGCGACTGACCGCCTGCACGCGGTAGATGCAGCTAGCCGGCAGGCTGCCGCAGCTGAGCTCGACGAACTGCACACGCGTCTCGACGCAACGCAGTCCGTGTGGCAGCATGCATCACAGCAGGTTGCATGCATACATGAGGCGATACAGTCGGTGGAGGCCCTCAGCACTGCACCACTCACATCAGCAGATGACGACAGTAGTGACGACTACAACAACGATGACGATGACAGCGACGACACCGCTCCGGGGTGAGGCTCTGTGCGGACACATCCCACCAGCATCGTCGTCACCCTTGTTACTGCTGTGCAGGGGTATGTGGCCATGGGGGAGCCGCGCTCCCTCCTCACGGATTGTCTTGGGAGCAGCCATCAGCTTTGCTCGTACTGTTTGCCTCTGCAGCCCAGGGGGAGTGTTGGTGTGTGGACTTTGGTCTGACATCTTTTTGAGGACAGCGAGGTTACTTAGGGTGCAGCACGATGCTATGGTCCAGGTTATGCTGGTCGAGACCCGCGCACCTGGTGAGTTTCATCGGTGTGATGTGGAGACCCATTGCCTCTATGTGTTATGTATGATCCATGCTAGGTTATGGTGGTTGAGACCCGCGCACCTGTTGAGTTCTACCGGTGTGACGTGGAGACCCATTGCATACATGTGTTATGTATGATCCATGCATGATGTGGTCGAGACCCGGGCACCCGGAGACACTTTTCCGGGGTCATGAGGAGACCTGTTTCTCTGTCTCTCTTGCTTGATGTTTGACACGTAAGTGTGTGATTCACTTCGTGCATGGTCGAGACCCGGGCATTTGGTGGGATGCACCATTGTCACGAGGAGACCCTGTGCTGTGGTATGCTTGATCAGTGCTCGCGATGATTGGTTCCCTGAGCCATCATCTCTTGCCTTCGCTCAGACATCATTATGTTGACAGTTGTGTCAGCCAGGGGGAGTGTTGGTGTGTGTGGCTTCCACCTGTCACGAGCGACGGCANTTGTATTTCCTGTCCACCGATCGGTGCCGGACTTGTGTGTGTGACCAGTCGTAGCGTCCGGCTTGAGATTCTGCATCTCTAGGTTCAGACGGCGTAGCGTTCTGATTTGTCTGCGCAGAGTTACGGCCAACATAGTGTTTTTGGGCCGGTTTTAGGATAGACCTTGCACTGCCGCGTGCGACACCTGTCGTGCGCCGCGGCAGGTATGTATTCCGTGGACTTGTCATTTGTTATATCTCTCTGCAATTATATTCAGTTTTGAGTTTCCTGACACTCTGTTCGTGTCCCAACCCAGACCCTTGCAGTTTTGGTTTTAAACTTGTGACTGTTGTCACACGCTGACCTGGCGCTGACGCCTAGTGTCGCGGCAAGTGGTGAGGAAGGTTCTAGGAAACTTCTCAAGTTGCACAAATGAATCATACTAGCACAAATGGTGTCGAGTGTTGTTGGTGGGTATCTTCACGGACTACTGTGACTTGTCGGCTCATGTCCATCCATGTGCACATGCCTAAGGTGTTGTGATGTGAGTTGTTTTCGTCCACTTGTACAGCTTACTGTGACCACTCGGCCGTGTCCATGCTCGTGCAGATCCCTGATGCGGGCCCAGCTGCCGCTGGAGCACTGACGGTTGGTGGATCCATCCCCCAGAAGCTGCCAGACGGCTGCCACGACGTCCCGGGTGCTTGTTGGGGTGCTCTGCAGTTTTTCTGCAGACGCTAGAGTTTTCTCGGTGGACTGGCTCTCGAGCCCGATTGCATGTTTTGCATTGTCCGTCCACCAATCGATGCCGGACTTGTACGTGTGACCAGTCGTAGCGTCCGGCTCAAGATTCTGCATCTCTAGGTTCAGACGGTGTTGCGTTTGGATGCCTGTGTGCAGAGTTGCGGCCAAAACAGTGGTTTTAAGCCGGTTTTAGGACAAAATGGTACTGCCGCGTGCGTCATCCGGCGTGTGCCGCGGCACGTATTTATGCTGTGTGCATGTCAGTTGTCAACTCTCTCTGCATTACTAAGCTATTGGAGCTTATGAGACTTTGCGCGTCTCCCTTGAGAAGATGCAAGGAAGCTTCCTAGCAACACTCCCGTTGACCAGGCGTCAGTGCCTGATCAGACGGTGACGACAGTGACAAGTCGTGCACACAACGGCAAGAGTTTGGCTAGGGTACACAAGGCAAAGTGTCTGAATGCTTCAATAGCATTTGCAGAGAGAAATGACAAATGACAGGTCCATGGCATAAATACCTGCCGCGGCGCATAGCGGGTGTCGCACACAGCGGTCCAAGAGCTGTCCTAAAACTGGCCCAAAACCACTGTTTTGGCCATAACTCTGCGCACACATGTCAGAATGCTACACCGTCTGAACCTAGACGTGCAGAATCACAAGACGGGCACTACGACTGGTCATATGCATGCATCCATCATGAGATGGTGGACACACAATGCAAAAACATGCAAATTGGGCTCATGGCCAGTCCACCGAAAAACGCCTGCAAGCTGCAGAAAAATAGCAGGAAGTCCCGGCAGTGTCCGGGGCTCTGGAACGGTAGTCGGCCAGCTCCGAGCTGGTAGTCCACCGCCAGTCGTCGCACCGGTGTCACCAGGGCCCGCCTCAAGGATCTGCACAAGTATCGACACGGCCGAGTGGTCACAGTAGACTGTACAAGAACGTCACAAATCACAACACTCCCCCATGACCCGATGGTACGCATGTCCATACACGTGTAGCACTGGGACAAGTACAATAGTGTGTGTTAAACAGATGGGACACGGACACACATCCCACACTCAACCACTCTGAGGCATGGGGCGAAGCCCAACTGAACCATTGGCCACCAAGAACTTTCTGCGAGCTAGTGCCTTCATCAAGAAATTAGCACGCTGCATGTCAGTGCCAACCCACATGACAGAGATCACGTGTCGCTCCAGTAGATCACGCACAAAGTGATGCTCAACCGCAATGTGCTTCATGCGAGCATGAAATACACTGTAGTTCTCCGCAATGGCGAGAGCACTCTGGTTGTCCCAACGAAGCACAATGGCGGTTACTGACTGACCAAGCTCAAGAAACAGGCGCTGCAGCCATACCGCCTCAGCAGCCCCTGCGCTCAAAGTAACGTACTCTGCCTCCGACGAGCTATGTGCGATGCATTCCTGCTTCCCGCTACGCCAAGACAAAGTGGTACCGCCGAGCAGGAACACGTAGCTAGTACGGCTGCGTCCATCTGGGCTCCAGGCCCAGTCGCTGTCAGTGTAGCCGTCAAGGACCATCGAACACTGCCGATGAAAGCAGAGTCCGAGGTACGGTGTGGAGACCACGTAACGCACCGCTCTCAAAGCCGCGTTAAGGGCTTTGGCACGTGGAGCCCGCGAGAACTGAGCGAAGAGGCTGACAACGAAAGTAATGTCAGGACGTGTGGTAGTGGCCACGTACATTAGAGATCCGATGAGATAGAGGTACAAGGTCACGCCCACTGTCTCCCCCAGCTGTGTGGGATCATCCACCTTCAGGGCATCCTGCCCATCAGGTGTAAGAGGTGTGGAAGCCGTGGGAACTGCACCAAGGAGGTCGCTGAAACGCTCCTCCATGACTGGTGCGTATCGGGCCTGATGGAGCAACAGTGTCCGACGCCTGTGATCTCGCATGATCTCCATACCAAGAAACACCGATGCAGGGCCGAGGTCCTTCACCCTGTAGGCAGTCTGAAGGACAGCCTTGGCCTCCTTCACAGCCTCGAGGGACGATGATGCGATCAAAAGGTCATCGACATAGACCAGTATGTCGGTGAACCGCTCGGGTGTCGGTAGGATGAAGAGAGAGGGATCTGCCTCGCTCTGTTCATATCCCACACGAGTCAAAGTGCCGGTGATCTCCCGGTTCCAACATCGCGGAGACTGCTTGAGGTTGTATAAGGACTTGCTCAAACGCTAGACCTTGTCACCGTCCTCAAAGCCTGGTGGTTGAGCCACGTAATTCTCCTCATCCAAAGAGCCATTGAGGAACACATTGTTCACATCCATCTGGTGCAGTTCCCAGTCATGCTGAGCCACTACATCGGACAGAGCTCAAGCTGAGGTCATGCGGCCAACAGGGGCAAAGGTGTCAGTGTAACCCACGCCCTCAATCTGAGAGTACCCCGTGACGACCAAGAAGGCCTTGTAGCGTTCGAGTGAGCCATCCGGCTTCGCTTTGTTGCGAAAGACCCACTTGACCTGAATAGCCTTCCTCCAAGGCGGAAGGTCGACAAGCTCGTAGACTCTATGCTCTCGGATAGCGTGAAGCTCATCCTCACAGGTTGCGTGCCAAGCGTCAGCATCCTGTGATGAGAGAGCTTCCCTCAGGGTGCCCATAGAGGGAGAGCTCTACGTGGCAAGGGCACACGCCTCGATGCTAGGCTTGACCATTACAAGATCAGCCGTTGCATCACAAGCGATATGGAACTCGCGTGTGACGAGATCGTGACCTACGGGACACGCTGGATGTACCTCTGTAAGCTGAGTGCAGACACTCAGGCCTAGGGCCTTTGTGCCGGGGTCACCACTCGCAATGCTGCGAGAGGGGCGTCTGGGTGCGGAGCCGGACGCTTGCTGAGCTATGGAATCCAGTGGTTGAAGACGACCACCGGACTCACGGGAGTAACCAGAGCTCGAGGGGCGCACCTCAGGCTCAGGGACAAGCACGACCACAGCTGGTGGGGACTGAGGCAAGGCAGGTGATGCCGTGCGAGGAGATGCGTGTGTGGGGGACACGGGGCTGGGTGTGACAGCAGGAGCATGCAAGACTGGACCTGACACAGAGGCAGGAGTGCCAGCAGGAGCAGATACGGGAGTAGGCGAGACTGGACCAGACACAGAAACAGGAGTGCTAGCAGACGTAGGTACTGGCACAAAAGTAGGCGCGGGAACAAACGCAGGGGCACCTGTGGGGCGTGAAACAGGCTGTACGGGCAAGGTCTCTGGACCGACGGCGATGATCGTCGGGTCATCAAGGGCCGGAGAACGAGAGGCGAGGGGGACTTGAATGGACACATCAGCCTGGTGAGAGGTGCTCGCTGGCATAGAAGTCTCCCCTATCCGCCGAGAACCCTCACAGGTAGGAACATGTGTGGCGGAGAGTGCCGCGATCAAAGTCAGGTCACGGTAGGTGAGAGAATCGAAGAAAAGCGCGTAGCGTGACTCAATGACGCGAGGACGAGTAGGGTTCCAAAAGCGCCAGGCCTTCGACCGCGGGGAAATGCCTATGAAGGCACACAAACGGCCGATAGGTGAGACCTTGGACCCCTGCTGGTCCTCGGTGTACCACACGGAGGCCAGAGATCCCCAGACGTGAGCGAGACGAAGGTCAGCATGGTGTCCAAACCAGAGCTCATATGGTGTATGGTCCGGAAGCGGACCGTGCGGGAGGCGGTTCTAGACCCAAGTCATGTAGGCGAAATCCTCAAAGACGAAGGACTGAGGGAGACTTCACTCAGACTGCATAGCTTGAACTGCATCCTCCATGGTGCGGTTCCAGCGCTCTTACACACCGTTCTGCTGAGGGGTATCAGGAGTGGAGACCGGGTGAAAAATCTCGTGCTCAGCCAAAAACCCGTCCATCTCGCCAAGGAACTCACCACCGCGATCCAAGCGGGAAGTATGTAGCGTGTGACGGGACTGACACTCAGCCATCACTAGCCAGAGTCAAACCGCAAGGGCGGATTTCCTCTTCTGACGCAGGCTATAGAGCCACCGCATCCGGGTAAAGTCATCTGTCAGAGTCAAAACAAATTGGTCCCGATCAGATAGGGACTCGACCGGAAGAGGACCGAGAAGGTCTGAGTGAACTAGCTCGAGAGGCCGAGGCGCTCGGGAACGAGAGTCAGGGTAGGTACATCGGTGCATCTTCCCCTGAGCGCAAACAAGACAGTTGGTCTTGGGTGGCTTCTCAAAAGAAGCCGCGTCAAGACCGAGAGCTGGTTGTTTTTTGAATGAGCTTCGACACAGTATCCGAGCCCACATGACACAGACCGCGATGAAGCAACCGCTGGTGTTCTGAAGATAGAACATCAGTGACAAAGACCCGACCGCAGGAGGAAGGGGAGCAAAGGGAGGAGGCCCGAGAGACGCGATACAAATCATCAATGGATGAGGCACGAAGGACAACGCTACGAGTATCAGTAGCAGTCGCAGTCGCTGAGTTTGCAGTATGTTCCATAGAGAGACCCATCAGTGTGCAGGCATGCACAGAAAGCAGGATGAGCTCAAGATCAAGCACAAACAACACGTAGGAAAGGTACAAGGGGCCAGACGGACCGTCGAGGCATACAACCCCAACACCATGGACTGGCAAGGATTGACCAGAGCCTGTACGGACGGAACGGACAAACGTGACATGACCAAGAACAACAAAATCACTACGACGACATGTCATGTGATGAGTGGCACCAGAATCGATGATCCAAGTGCCACCAGAGTCACGACTGGTGGACGTCAATGTACAACGGGCAATGGAACACTCGGCATCAGAGGGATGCTGAGCCGTCAGTGGGGAGGAAGAACGCAGGGCACAAAGATGAGACTCATGAACCCAATCGGTGCACTCAGACCCATTATCATCACATGCTGACTGTGCTCCCTCACACGCGTCGTCACGACCCACTGGAATGGACGGACAAACAGTTTGTGGACCACCTGACAATGACAACACACTCGCACCTCCCTAAAAGTGGAGCGCCAGAAGGTGTCAGAGCTCGTTGATGGTGCGGTCGCGTGGATCTGGATCACTACTAGTCGTCGGTGAGGAAATGGGAACAGCTACAGTCGTAGCTGCCACGTCTCTGGAGGATGGCGAGGATGACGTGCTGGACGTGGAACAGAGGGCGTGTGCAGCCTGGAGCCCACGAGTGATCCGCGCCCAGTCGAGCGGCTGCTGGCACTCGGTGTAGCAATGGGCACCTCCACAGTTGTAGCAGTGAACAGAATGTCCACTGCTACCACTGGATGACGACTGCTGCTGTGACTGCTGCTGACCTGATCCACGCTTCCCCTTCTTCTTCTTCCCCTGAACTGCTGTTGCAACCCCCTGTGTCTGAGTGGGTGTGGACGGGGCCGAAGAGGAGGAGGAAGATGAGGACGTGATGGAGGATGAAGAAGGAGATTGTAGGAGGGAAGATGGTGGTGATGCGATGACTGTTGTAGCAAGAGAAGTCTCATGATGGGCCACGGCTGCCTCGCGGGCTGAAGTTACCTGGAGGAAGAGCTGATGGGCCCTGGGGAGGAGCTGCAGAGTGGCTGAAAAGGGCTCGAGGACAGCGTCGTTGTACCGTGTGAAAATGTTAGTGTACCCAAGGCGAACTCCGAGCATCATCGTACGGAGCGCCCACAGCTATGTGCCTCCTGAGGTCCCAAGGCACGTGTAGATGCGCATGGCACGTCGCTAGTAAGCGGTTGCAGGCTCAGGAGGCCCCTGACGGAGAGAGTGGAAGGCACGAATGTGTGCTGCACGAGTGGCGTGCGTCTCTGCGGCCAACAGGGATAAGGCCAGATCCCAACCTCCGCGTGGATCGGCGCCGGTGCCTGTACCGGCCTCGCCAAGGAAGGGGCAGAAATCGACGACGGTCTCGCGTGGCATGGCACACAAAAGTCCGCGCATCGCCCTGGCTTCGACAGCACCTGTGCTGGGTCTGTAGGCTGATACGGGCTGTGGTAGTAGGGCCACACTCCCTCTGAAGTAGCCCAAACCTGAAAGAGGATTTCCCAGCAGTCGAAGGCGTCCTCACTGATGTACCGTGGAGGTGGTGTCTCAAAGTCCTTGGGTCACCGCTCCGTGGGGAGAGCAACTGCAGGCCGAGGAGGACGCGGGATAGGGAAGACTCCTGGAAGGGGATAGTCACCGGGATCGTCGGGTGACGATCGTATCGGAGGAAACCGAGGAGATCTGGTGCTCGTCTGTAGCTGACAGAGGCGCTCCTAAAGGACTCGAATCTCATGATCCGAGGAGTCGCATGTGATGCTTGGCATGAATGGAGCATCATCCAGGAGGTCAGGAGGTGGTGGGTCAGGTCTAGCTCCTGTCACGGGTGCCTGAGCCGACTGGTGTGTAGAGACTGCGACGCCGGCAGCTCCCTCGGAAACCTCCCGTGGGACCGTGGACTGGGCACGCAGAAGCTCAATCAACGTGCAGATGGCCTCAGTATGCTCCCGCTGTAGGCGACACATCTCATCCTACTGGCTCTGCAGGTCCTAAATGGCCTACAAGCGTGGGCTCAGGACCCCAGAAGAAGAGGAGGAGGGATCATATGTCCCCTCCCCCTTGTCAGACGAGTTCATGTCGCCTCTCAGTATGGGTTGACAGGTCAGGTTTGTCGGATTACAAAAGCGTCAGCGTTTCTCGAGGAGTTGAAACGCTGGCAACGTTTGACTGTCCGGCCAAAAATTTGGCTAAGTATGGTGCTGACGTCAGCAGGTGGTTGCTGACGTCAGCACGACCTGATGACGTCAGCAAGAAAAAATGCTGATGTCAGATAGACTCCCCCTCCTGTGTTTTTTTTTTCTTGCGCTTCTGCGCGTGCGTGCAGCCGCTTCGCGGCGGCTGCGCGGTAGCTGCGCGAAAGCTGTGCAACAGCTTTCGCTCAGCTGCAGCTGCAGCTGTGCAGTCTGCTACAACAGCAGCTGCGTGGCAACGTGTGCAGTAGTGGGAGCAGTGGTTGCGCAATGCCGTTGCTGCTGCTGCGTGCTGCGGCTGCTGCCAGCTGCAATCGCCGCGCAATGCTGATGGCGCTGCTGCACGACTGTTGGTGCAGCTGTTGCTGCTCTACTGCTGCCGCCGCGGCTGCCGCCGCTGCTGCTGCGCTGCTGTTGCCGCCGCTGCTGTTGCTCTGCTACTGCGACTGCTGCTGCCACTGAGCTGCTGTTGTCGCGGCCGCCGCTGCGGCTGCGGACGGCAGCTGCACTCGCTGCAGTCGCCACGCGCTGCTGTAGCTGCTGGTACGACGCTGCTGCTGCCGCTGCTGCTGCTGCCACCGCTGCTGCTGCTGCTGCTCTGCTGCTATGCTGCTGCTGGCACGGTGGCAACGCAGCTGCTACGGTCTCACGTGATGGGTGTGGGCTGCGTCGACGACGACCGGCTCTCTTCGACAGACCCTTGTGGATCTGGTGCAGCGGTGACTCTCACTCCTGTTGCTCTGTTGCGTCTCTGCTGCATAGCTCAGGAAGAACTATCTCACTGCTCTAATACCAAGAGAAGATGCAAGGAAGCTTCCTAGCAACACTCCCGTTGACCAAACGTTAGTGCCTGATCAGACGGTGATGACAGTCACAAGTGGTGCACACAACGGCAAGAGTTTGGCTAGGTGACACAAGACAAAGTGTCTAAATGCTTCAATAGCATTTGCAGAGAGAAATGACAAATGACAGGTCCATGGCATAAATACCTGCCGCGGCGCACAGCGGGTGTCGCATGCGGCGGTCCAAGAGCTGTCCTAAATTCGGCCCAAAACCACTCTTTTGGCCATAACTCTGCGCACACATGTCAGAATGCTACGCGGTCTGATCCTAGACATGCAAAATCATAAGACGGACGCTACAACTGGACAAATGCATGCATCCATCATGAGATGGTGGACACACAATGCAAAAACATGAAAATTGGGCTCATGGCCAGTCCGCCGAAAAACGCCTGCAAGCTACAAAAAAATAGCAAGAAGTCCTGGCAGTGTCCGGGGCTCTTGAACGGTAGTCGGCCAGCTCCGAGCTGGTAGTCCGCCGCCAGTCGTCGCACCGGTGTCACCAGGGCCCGCCTCAGGGATCTGCACGAGTATGGACATGGCCGAGTGGTCACAGTAGACTGTACAAGAACGTCAGAAATCACAACATCCCTAGCTTGATCCTTGATGCTTCTTGTACCTGCTTGCTTGCTAGTGCGCTAGGTGACTGGAGAGTGTCGCGACATCAGCAGCAGCAAGGTTAGGAAGCTTCCTGGCAATTCTTCATTGTATCAGAGCAGCGAGACCCCTCTCGCCGAGCTGCGCCGCAGAGACGTAGCACAGGCAGCAGTAGTGTGAGTCACCGCCACCGCCACATCCTAGGACCCGTCACAGCCAATGTTGGNTCGGCCAGCTCCGAGCTGGTAGTCCGCCGCCAGTCGTCGCACCGGTGTCACCAGGGCCCGCTTCAGGGATCTGCACGAGTATGGACATGGCCGAGTGGTCACAGTAGACTGTACAAGAACGTCAGAAATCACAACATCCCTAGCTTGATCCTTGATGCTTCTTGTACCTGCTTGCTTGCTAGTGCGCTAGGTGACTGGAGAGTGTCGCGACATCAGCAGCAGCAAGGTTAGGAAGCTTCCTGGCAATTCTTCATTGTATCAGAGCAGCGAGACCCCTCTCGCCGAGCTGCGCCGCAGAGACGTAGCACAGGCAGCAATAGTGAGAGTCACCACCGCCGCCACATCCTGGGACCCGTCACAGCCAATGTTGGCAGCAGCGACGTCACCACGCAATCGCCACCACCGTAGCAAGTGGAGCTATGTCAGTGACGAGATCCAGCAGCCACGCCAGCCAGCAGCAACAACACCGGGTGGCAGTAGCAGCCGTTTCTGGCTACCAGCTTGTACACAAAAAAAAGGAGTAGCAGCTCGGAGTAACAGCTTGCGGCAACGGCTGCGAGTAGTGGCAGCGTGCAGCGGCGGCAGCAGGTTGCAGCTGCGACGGGATCAGCAGCCGCAAGTAGCACCAGCGAAGCAGTAGCAGGGCAGCAATGGCATTGCAGCTGCTGCAGCGACAGCAGCAACAACAGCATTACAGCAGCGGCAACGGCTACAACAGCGCAACAGCCGATCCGGCGCAGCCGTAGCAGCAAGCTTGCGCAGCACTGCTGTTGCATAGTAGTGCTGCATAGCTACGCACAATCTACGCAGCATTGCGCAGGCGTGCGTGGCACTGCGCAGGCCTGCGCAACCCCTCCTACGCCTCTGTCCTTGCTCACCAGTCCCACCTCCACCGCTTCCTCCTCCTCCTCCTCTACCCCAAGCAGCCACACTCAAGGCTTTGAAGTAGCCGCACAGGGGAAGAAGGGGAAGAAGCGACGTGGGAAGGGACTGCGGCAGCAACAGCAGCAGCAGCTGGCGAATAGTGGTAGTGGACGTTCTGTCCACTGCTACAACTGTGGAGGCGCTCACCGCTACACGGAGTGTGAGCAGCCCCTTGAATGGACTCGGATCATGCGTGGCCTTCAGGCGGCGTACACACAGTGGATTTTCTCCAGTGACACACGGACTGGGTGTGCTCTGACCACGGAGTGTAGCAGACGCATCCGTTTCATCAGGCGGCAGCGGTGATGTGGATCCTCAAGATCGCACGATCGCGTAGCTTCGTCAGCTGCTGGCGCTTTGTACTCAGGGAGGTGCGAGTATGTCATCATAGCCGAGTGGTCCCGACATAGCTTGTCTTACTGTGTGTGTTGCTCGTGATGATGCTTGTGGTAGAGCTATGTTGGCTTGCGATGAGGATGGACCTGACAGTACCAACTGTCTTGCCGAGTCACAAATCCGTGTTGTTCGTCGTTGTCCCGAGTCCTCTGCTAAGCGTCCAGCAGTGGCAGAGTGTTCTGTGGCACGTTGCTATGTGTCGACGACTGGTCGTGAGCCAGGTGGCACCGGGATTATTGACTCTGGTGCCACCTATCACACGACCTGTCGTCGTAGTGACTTCGTTGTGCTCGGTCTCGTTGCGTTTTTTCGGTCTGTTCGCACAGGGTCTGGTCAGTCGTTGCCCGTGCAAGGAGTTAGAGATGTGCGGTTTGATGGTCCGTCAGGCCCCTTGTATATTTCTGATGTTCTCTTTGTCCCTGCTCTTGGGCTCAGCCTGCTCTCTGTTCGTGCATGCACCAGGATGGGTCTCACTGTTGAGCACTCTGCTGACTCTGCCATAGTGACTGCTCTTGACACACGCGCCATCGTGCTTCGTGCCTCAGTTGTTGATGACCTGTATCGTGTGTCTTGTTGCACTCCCTCTATTTCTTCTCCAACTCTCTCCGCAGCGCGAGTGTTTTTCACTAGTGTTCTCTCCCCTGAGCACCACCGCTTGTTACATCGTCGCCTCTGCCATGTGAGCTCAGACACTATGTCCAAGCTCATTCGCACTCAGGCAGCCCTCGGTCTTGACACAGCTTCATTTGAGAAGCCGCCCAAGACCGACTGTCTTTTTTACGCCCAGGGTAAGATGAATCACTGCTCTTACCCTGGTTCCTCCTCCCGGGCACTACGCCCACTAGAGTTGGTCCACTCAGACCTTCTCGGTCCTCTCCCAGTCGAATCCCTCTCTAATCGGGATCAATATGTTCTCACCCTGACTAATGACTTCACCCGGATGCGGTGGGTCTACAGCCTTCGCCACAAGAGCGATG
>SZWC01006121.1:27384-44172 GCA_023375785.1 Penium margaritaceum
AAGACCGACTGTCTTTTTTACGCCCAGGGTAAGATGAATCACTGCTCTTACCCTGGTTCCTCCTCCCGGGCACTACGCCCACTAGAGTTGGTCCACTCAGACCTTCTCGGTCCTCTCCCAGTCGAATCCCTCTCTAATCGGGGTCAATATGTTCTCACCCTGACTGATGAATTCACCTGGAAGCGGTGGGTCTACAGCCTTCGCCACAAGAGCGATGCCGCATTGGCAGTCCGCCTGTGGCTTGTGATGGTTGAGCGTCAGTCTCGTCACACCCTGCACACATTCTGCTCAGATCTTAGGCGAGATGGATGCCTGCTTTGCCGAGCACGGTATCCTTCACCAGCTTTCCACCCCTGCTACACCACAGTAGAACGCTGTGTCTGAGCGTTGGAACCGCACCATGGAGGATGCGGTTTGCGCTATGCGGTATGAGTGCGGTCTACTGGAGTCCTTTGCCTTTGATCGCTTCTCTTACATGATGTGGGTCTAGAACCGCTTATCGCATGGTCCACTTCCAGACCATGTCACACCGTACGAGTTGTGGTTTGGCCATCGTGCTGATCTCAATCTCGCTTGCGTTTGGGGGTCCCTCGCCTGTGTCTGGTACACCGAGGACCAGCAGGGGTCTAAGGTCTCACCTCAAGGAAGCATGTGCACCTTCCTCGGCATCTCCCCGCAGTCGAAGGCCTGGCGTTTTTGGGACCTTGCTCGCCATCGCATTGTCGATTCTTGAGATGCTCTCTTCTTTGAGGCTCTTACCTACCATAACTTGTCCAGCATTCTGTCGCTGGCCGCAGACCACGTTCCTACTTATGTGGCCTCCCGGTGGATGGGGGAGTCTAGTACTGCGGATGGGTACGGCCGGGCCTCCCCACCTGTGGTCCGGTCTCCGGGTGCTTATGATCCGGCCATCGTGGATGTGGGTCTAGTAGCCTCATTAGTACCCTCTGGCACACCTAATCTTGTGCCGGTGTCAGACCCCTCTGGTGCACCCGATCTCATGCCTGTGCCGGTCCCCTGTGCCACACCTGATCCCGTTCGAGCACCAGTCCCCTCAGGCACACCTGATCCCGTTCCGATGTCAGACTCCTCTGGCACACCCGATCTCGTACCAGTATCGGTCCCCTCTGGCACACCCGATCTCGTACCAGTGTTGGTCCTCGCTGGCACACCTGATCTCGTACCAGTGTCAATCCCCTCCGTCACAACCACTCCCGTGCATGCACCCATGTCCCCTACGGCTCTGCCTCAACAACCTTCCCCACAGCTTGAGGTGAGCACTGCATCAGGCTACTCCTGCGAGCCCGGATGTCGCCTTCGACCATTGGCCTCTAGGGCTCAACGGACTGCTGATTTTGCGTCCAGACGCCCGACTTGTAGTGTTCAGAGTGGCGAGCCTGGCACAAAGGCCCTTGGCTTGAGTGTCGAGGCAGACTACACTGAGGTGCACCCAGCATATCCTGCCGGCCACGAGTTGGTCTCTCAAGAGTTCTTGGTTGCTTTTGATGTTGTAGCCAACCTTGTCGTGGTCAGACCGAGTCCCGAGGAATGTGTCTTAGCCACCTGGAGCACTCCCTTGACGATGCCTGATCCAGGCACGTTGAAGGAGGCACTCTCATCTCACGATGCAAACCTGTGGCGTGCTGCTTGTGAGGATGAGCTGAGAGCCATCCGTGAGCATGGTGTCTATGAGCTTGTCGACCTCCCGCCTGGGCGGAAGGGTGTATAGGCCAAGTGGGTCTTTTGTAAGAAGGTGAAGCCTGATGGCACACTGGATCGCAACAAGGCTTGCTTGACGGCCAAGGGGTTCACGCAGGTTGACGGAGTAGATTTCACCGACACCTTTGCACCTGTTGGCCGCATGACCGCCACTCGCACTCTGTTCGGGGTTGTTGCTCACCATGACTACGAGCTACACCAGATGGACGTGAACAACGCGTTTCTCCATGGCACCTTAAAGGAGGAGATCTACATGGTCTAGCCACCTGGATTCGAGGTCGGTGACAAGGTCTGGCGCTTGCGCAAGGCCTTGTACGGCCTGAAACAGTCACCCAGGTGTTGGAACTTGGAGATCACTTGTATCATGACACGTGCCGGTTACGTGCAGAGTGACGCTGACCCGTCCCTCTTTCTTAGACGGATAGCTGAGAGCTTCACCGCCATCCTGGTCTACGTGGATGACCTCCCGATTGCGTCTCCTTCTATGGAGGCTGTGAAGGAGGCCAATGCAATTCTCCAGGCTGCCTACAGGATGAAGGACCTTGGTCCTACAGCTGTGTTTCTCGGGATGGAGATCGTGCGTGATTGTCAGCGACAGACACTCTTGTTGCATGAGGCATGTTACGCCCACGTTTTGGGGGAGCATTTTGCTGACCTCCTGGGTGCAGTTCCTACAGCCTCCACCCCCATCACACTTGACGGGCAGGATGCTCTGAAGGTGGATGACCCCGCAGACCTGGGGGAGAAAATGGACGTGACCCTGTACTTGCACCTGATTGGCTCCTTGATGTACTTGGCTACTACCACACGGCCGGACATTGCCTTTGCCGTCAACCTCCTTACACAGTTTTCACAGTGTCCTCGGGCGAGAGCCCTTCATGGGGCTGTGCGAGTGGTGCGGTACATGGTGTCCACACCGTACCTCTGACTCTGCTTTCGACGGCAATGTTCGATGGTAGTCGACGGCTACACAGACAGTGACTGGGCGTGGAGTCCTGATGGGCGCAGTCGGACAGGCTACGTGTTCCTACTTGGTGGCACCGCTGTGTCGTGGCTTAGTGGCAAGCAGGGTTGTATCGCACGTAGTTCATCAGAGGCTGAGTATGTTGCTTTGGGGGCTGGGGCTGCTGAGGCGGTGTGGCTGCAGTGTCTATTTTGTGAGTTGTGTCAGTCTGCACCTTGCAACGTTCTGCACTGTGACAACCACAGTGCTCTTGCCATTGTAGAGAACTCTAGCGTGTTTCATGCACGCACCAAGCACATTGCTGTTCAGCATCACTTTGTGCGTGATCTTCTAGAGTGACAGGTGATCTCCATCATCTGGGTTGGCATGGACATGCAGCGGGCTGACTTCTTGACGAAGGCACTTGCGCATGGAAAGTTCATGGTGGCCATTCGTTCTATCGGGCTACCCCCCTTGCCTGAAAGTGGCTGAGAGTGGGGTGTTTGAGCATGGAATGTTGAGCATCTTGTTGTGCACCTGTGTCAGTTCTGCACGTGTATGGACATGCGTACCATCGGGTCATGGGGGAGTGTTGTGATGAGGTGTTTTTGTCCACTTGTACAGCTTACTGTGACCACTCGACCGTGTCCATGCTTGTGCAGATCCCTGATATGGGCCCAACTGGCGTCGGAGCACTAACCGTTGGTGGATCCATCCACCAGCAGCTGCTAAACGGCTGCCACGACATCCCGGGTGCTTGCTGGGGTGCTGTGCAGTTTTTCTGTAGACTCTAGAGTTTTCTCGATGAACTTGCTCTCGAGCCCGATTTGCATGTTTTGCATTGTCCATCCGCCAATCCATGCCGAACTTCTGCGTGTGACTAGTCATAGCGTTTGGCTCAAGATTCTACATCTCTAGGTTCAGACGGTGTTGCGTTTGGATGCCTATGCGCAGAGTTCCAGCCAAAACAATGGTTTTAAGCCGGTTTTAGGACAAACTGACACTGCCGCGTGCGTCACCCGCTGTGTGCCGCGGCAGGTATTTATGCTGTGTGCTTGTCAGTTGTTAACTCTCTCTGCATTACTAAGCTATTGGAGCTTATGAGACTTTGCGTGTCTCCCTAGCCTGATCCTTGCTACTTCTTGCACCTGCTTGCTTGCTAGTGCGCTAGCTGACTGGACAGTGTTGCAACATCAGCGGCAGTAAGTTCAGGAAGATTCCTAGAATTTTTTCATAAGGTGGGCTCGACGTCAGTCGATCTCTGGTGACATTCCGCGTCGACGTGAGGAGCGGAGCTCGTGAGGGGCTCGGTGTCGTGATTTGTCACATTCCTATCAAATTGTACATTTTTCCGTGACCACTCGGCCGTGTCCATGCTCGTGCAGATCCCTGGCACCATGACGTTGTCTGGTGGTGGACTACCTGCTCGGAGGCGATTGCCCCAGAGTCCTCGATGCTGTCAGGGACCTTTTGCTCTTTTTTTGCAGCTTGTAGGATTTTATTGGTGGACTGGCCGTGGGGCCGATTTGCATGTTTTTGCATTGTGTGTCCACTGTTTGTTGCCAGATGCATGCATGTGACCAGTCATAGCGTCCGGCTTGAGATTCTACACGTGCAGGTTCAGACGGCGAAGCGTTTCGTCTTGTATACGCTGAGTTACGGCCAAAAAGGTGGTTTTGGACCAGTTTTAGGACAGATCTTGCACTACCGCATACGACACCCGCCGTGCGCCGCGGCAGGTACTTATGCCATGGACTTTTCATTTGTCATCTCTCTGTGCAAATGCTATTGAAGCATTCTGATGCTTTGCCTTGTGTCACCTAGCCATACCCTTGCTGTTGTGTGCACGACTTGTGACTGTCGTCACCGTCTCACCAGACACAGACGACTACTCAGCGGCAACATTGCTAGGAAGCTTCCACGCATTTTCTCATGGCATCAGAGCAGCGAGACCCCTCTCGCTAAGCTGCTCTGCACAGATGCAGCACCGGCAGTAGTAGTGAGAGTCATCGCCGCCGCCGTATCCTTGGACTTGTTGCGACCATTTTCAGCAACGACATCATCACGCGATCCCCACCACATCATCGGGTGAGTTGCGACATTTACTAGCTCCAGCAGCCAAGCCGAGCAGAAGCAGCAACAACACCGGGTGGCAGCGGCAACCGTATCTAGCTGCTAGCCTGTACCAAAAGAAAGGGAGTAGCAGCTTGTAGTAGCAGCTTGCGGCGACGGCTGCGAGGAGTGGCAGCGCGCGACGGCAGCAGCTCGCACCAGCGGCGGCATCAGCAGCCGCTAGCAGCAATAGCAGCGCAGCAGTAGCAGCAGCATTGCTGCTGCTACAGCGACAGCAAGAACAGCTGCACAGAAACTACGTAGCATTGCGTAGAAAACTACGCAGCACTACATAGGACTACATGGCACTATGCAGGCCTGCATAGCCCCTGCGGAGTCGCGAGCAGGGGGTGACGAGGTAACCCCCACCGGTCACGCGAAGTTCGCGTGACCTCCAAAAAAAATCATTGGCGTAGAATACGCCAGCGTAAATATGCTAGGGTTTTTTTGCTAGCGTAAAAACACTGACTTCATCATTGGTTGTGTTGAGGTTAGCAATTTCGTGGTCAAAAAAACATTGTTTCTGAACGTTTCAACTCCTCGAGAAACACTATTGTTTTCTTGTTCGGGGTGTTTTTGACGTTTGGCCCCATACTGAGCGCTGACATGGCTCTGACTGGTGACAAGGTCAAAGAACCACTTGATCCCTCCTCTTCCTCCTCAGAGGTCATGAGCCCACGCTCGCGGGCTATTGAGGACTTGCGGAGTCAGCAGGATGAGATACGTTGCCTACAGTAGCAGCAGACCAACGCCATTCGCACGCTCACTGATCTTCTTCGGAGTCAGTCCACGACCCCACTGCAAACCTCCGGGGGGTTCGGTGGTGTCACACCTTCTGCACAGGAGTCAGTATCTACACCGAGGAGAGCGGCAGGACAGGAGCCGCCACTTCTTGATCCTTTGGAGGAGGACCCTCATATGCCAGGTATGGAGGATGACAGTCCTGAGAGAGAGATTCGCATACTTCATGAGCGTCTCTGCCAGCTGCAGACGCGTTCCGGTTCCCTATCATCGGAGATCTGATCCTTGTGTGAGCCCTACCTTGGTATTTTTCCTCATCCCGGTGTCTTCCCCATCCCTCGTCTTTCCCATCCTGTGGTTGCTCTCCCTACAGAGCGGCAACCTAAGGACTTCTAGACACCTCACCCACGATATGTCAGCGAGGATGGCTTTGATTGCTGGGAGACCCTCTTCCAGGTCTGGGCCACCTCAGAGGGGGTTTGACCCTACTACCATAGTCAGTACCAGGTTACGGACCGTGCTCAGGTGCTAACAGCAGCTCAGGCGATGTGCGAACTCTTTTACGCCATGCCTCGCGAGACTGTCGTGGACTTTCGCCCCTTCCTTGGAGAGGCCGGCACAGGCACGGGTGCTGACCCACGTTGGGGCTAGGAGCTGGCATCATCCCTGCTTCCTGCAAAGACACACGCCACCCGCAGGGCTCACATCCGCGCCTTCCACTCCCTTCGTCAAGGACCTGCCGAGCCCGCAGCTCATTACTGGCGGCGCGCCATGCGCATTGGGACCTGAGGAGGTAAACAATTGTGGGTCCTTTAGACACTCATGATCGGAGTCCATCTTGAGCATGCCGACATCTTCTCGGGGTACAGCTACGTCGCGCTCGAGCCCTTCTCCACCTCCCTTCAGCTTCTTCCTTGGGCGCATCAGCTTTTCCTCCAGGTGAATTCCGCCCATGAGGGAGCCGTCGTCCACCAGGAGAGTTCACTTGCTGTACCGGTGATCACGTCACCAACGATGCCTCTCTCGCAGTTCCCTTCTCCATCCTCTGGCACACCCTCCTCTTCCCCTTCCACCCTGGCTACCACGACACAGAAGTAGGGTGTGGCAGTAGCAACACACAGGAAGAATGGAAAAAAGAAGCATGGCTCGGGCCAGCAGCAATCACAGCAGTAGTAGTCATCAGGCGGTAGCAGTTGACGTAGTGTTCACTGCTACAACTGTGGAGGCGCTCACCGCTAGACCGAGTGCCAGTAGCCGCTCGACTGGGCGCGGATCACTCGCAGTCTTCAAGCTGCACACGCACAACGGTCTACGTCAAGCAGCACAGCCGCTAGTTGCGCGGCGACCACAACTGTAGTAGTTTCCACTTCCTCACCGACGAGCAACAAAGACCCAGATCCCCGTGACCGCACCATCGTTGAGCTCCGTAAGCTCCTGGCGCTTCGCTCTCAAGGAGATGAGAGTGTGTTGTCACAGTCAGGTGGTTCACAGTCTGTTTGTTTGTCTGTTCTCGTATGTCGTGATGACTCGTGTAGGGGAGCACAGGTGGCATCTGATGATGATGGGCCTGACAGTAGAGATTGGATTTCTGAGTCTCACCTGTGTGCCCTTCGTCGTTCTCCCTCCTGTGTTGCCAAGCGCCCATCTGCAGCCGAGTAATCTATTGCCCGTTGTACAGTAACATCCTCCAGTCGTGATTCGGGTGGTACTTGGATCATCGATTCTGGTGCCACTCACCACATGACTTGTCGTCGTAGTGACTTTGTTGTCCTTGGTCCTGTGGCATCTGTTCGTTCCGTTTGCGCAGGCTCTGGTCAGTCCTTGCCAGTTCAGGGTGTTGGGATTGTGTGCTTCGATGGTCCGTCTGGCCCCTTGTATCCTTTCCGACGTGCTTTTTGTGCCTGACCTTGAGCTCAACTTGCTCTCTGTGCGTGCTTGCACTCTGATGGGACTCTCTCTGGAGCACACTGCAGACTCCATGACAGTGACTAACACACTCGCTACGGTTCCAATGCAACTTACTGTTCATTAAACAGTGGAGTATGGAGCACGGTAGCTCTTGGTTTACACAAGGCCATGGCTGGAAGAAAAACCAAGTAACAGCAAACAGAGCTGTTACGGGTGGAGGCTTGCTACTCGAGCTCCACCCGTCGGCCGGCGAGCGGAGCTCACCGGCACGTCACTCGAACCGGGGCGAATGCCCTCGGAACCCCAAAATCAAGCGGTCAAGGCCTCGCCCTGCCCTATCCCACCTAATCTGTGCCACCAAGCAACTGACCTATTCTGTTTCTACCCACATGCCAAGTTAAGTGTTACAACTAGGTGTGGTAGCACAAGACCTAAACTACCCCAGTGATCATTAAATTCGAATCAAATGTTTTTGGTCATGGTCGAAATCTTACCGGTTTTTTGTTCAACGAATTTAGAGGAACACTTAAATCATTCCACTGGCATTTGTACGAATTTAAAGTGTTAGGGTCGATGTTTCCCAAGTTTTGACCCGGGTTCAAGAGTCTCATGCCTAGTGAACTTGCAGTGATTTCGTTTCTTTCTTTTTTTGTGTCGGTGTGGTCGCGTGTTCTTCCGTGCGAGCGACATCTCCTTCCGTAATTTGAATCTTCAAACCAGTGAATGGCAAGTGTTGTCCCGCGTTAGCTGTGTCTGTGATGTCCGTGACAAGTGCCTAGTCAGGAGTCCATGCAGTGTCAGCGGTGCGACGGTGTCAGCGAGGAATTCGGCATCCGCGCAACAGAAGTCGAAAGGCAGGTCGTCGAAGTAATGGAACACACAAATGATTGGGAGGGCAATTTGTCAAGTTTAAGGAACAGGGAACACCCAAATTTGTACAATTAGGAACACATAAATAATTCAAAAGTCAAAGATGTGTTCGAAATTTAGGAACACATTATTCGTAGTTTTCAGAACTACGAATTTAAGAATCACTAGGGTATGTCACTTCTAGCTAAGTCCCACAAACAGGTTTGGCATTGGAATCTAAACATGAGGAGACGTCGTCGAGCTCTGGTAGGGAGGGTAATGGGCTATGCGAGTGGGATGGAGGCGACCGCGCGTGCGGAGCTTGACAGTTGCGTGCCGTCACGGTGCGTCGCCTCCACTCCCAGCACCAGCATGCCCTGCACACTCACGGCCACACAAGGAACATGTACAGTGAGAAATTAACACGCCCCCTTGGACTGGAGTGCCGCAGGCTCACAATCAAGCTGTTGCAGTTGAAGTAGGAGTGAGGAGGATGAGAGGGCTTTGGTGAGGAAATCTTCCAGCTGTGCATACCCAGTGATAGCACGCACTTCCACTGTCGCAGCTTCCACTGCCTCGCGAACAAAGAAGTGATGATCGACGCTGATATGCTTTGTGCGTGGATGCAGTATACCGTCATGTGTGGCAATGCGGCGTGCGACAGAGCTGTCGCAATGCACAGGAACATCAGATGTGTGATCACCCAATTCTTCAAGAAAACGTGCAAGCCATATCCCCTCACATGCTGCCTCACCCAGCGCCATGTACTCTG
Organism: Penium margaritaceum; assembly: GCA_023375785.1. Classification (NCBI taxonomy): domain Eukaryota; kingdom Viridiplantae; phylum Streptophyta; class Zygnematophyceae; order Desmidiales; family Peniaceae; genus Penium; species Penium margaritaceum. The sequence continues at coordinate 36,429 of SZWC01006121.1, forward strand.
CCTCACCAGCGTGCCACACACGCTTGTTTGGCACTGTGCCACGACACAACAGTCCCCCACACACAAAATACATATCCGCCCTGATTGCGAGCTGCATGATCACGAGCATAGTCACTGTCACAGTATCCATCAAGGACAGGGCCTGTGCCAGAAGCAAACACCAGACCAACGGCAGCTGTGTCCAGCCCATAACGCAACAACTCTAACAATGCCTTTTGGTGGGTGCTGCGTGGTTGCTGGCTGAACTGGGCAACCACATTGACTGCACATGTAATGTCAAGACATGTAGTGGAGGCAAGGTATGAGAGGCTGCCAGTGATCTTTCTGTAGAGCGTTGGATCTATGTCGTGGCCATAGTCTGTGGTGCGTGCATCCAACAGGTGTGCATAGACATCAGGAATCATGGGCGTGTGCTGTTGTGGGAGATATTGTACCAAGTGTTCAAAGCGTTTGGTGAGATGAGCGATGAATCGGCCTTGATGGAGGGACAGTGTGCGGGCTGTGCGATCACGTGTGATGGTCATGCCGAGGAAGTTCTGTGCCTCCCCTAAATCTGTCATTTTGTAGTGGGCTGTGAGAAATGCCTTGGTGTGTGCAATGAGTGTGAGAGAGGGGGACAAGATCAATAAATCATCTACATAGACCAGCAGTGCAACAGGGAGACCGTTGTCCAAGCGGAGGAAAAGTGAGGGGCCACAGATGCTCTGCGTGAACCCACCATTCTCTAAGGTGCATCCAATTTCTTTGTTCCAACACTGAGGTGCTTGCTTCAGGCCGTACATGGCTTTCAGTAGAAGCCACACTCCGTCTGTCCCGTCCTCAAACCCCTCTGGTTGTTTCACTTATAGTTCTTCTTCCACGGGTCCGTTCAAGAAAGCATTCTTGATGTCCATTTGGTGGATGTTCCAATCCTCATCTGCAGCCACTGCAAGTAAGGCACGACTTGTCCCATACACGCCTACAGGTGCATATGTGTCTGTGAAATTCTGCCCTGGGACTTGATGGAAACCTTTTGCAACAAGTTGTGCCTTTTACTTCTCAATCAGACCTCTGAGATTTATCTTCAGCTTGAATACTTACTTGACATCTATGGCCTTGCTGCCAGGTGGTAAAGGCACCAGCTCGTACACCTCATGTTCCAACAGTGCGTTCAGCTCTGCAACTATTGCCTTTTCCCATTTAGTGGCGTCCGGACGCCCCCTTGCCTGAATAAGGGTCTGTGGTTCAGTCACCGTATGATGTAATGACGCAGTGCCAATGGTATGATAAAGATTTCTGTAGTCAACCCTGGGCAGGTTGCGTAGTGATCGCCGCACTGGTTTGAGCGATGCTGTTGTTGCGCTTTCTTCCTCATCAGGAGGGATCAGCAGGGTAAGACCTGGGGGTGCTTGAGTGTCACTGGAAGGTGTACTGGCCAAATCTGTGGGTGACAACAGAGCTTTTGGCATGGGATCAGCCATGACATTATGCAGCGTTGGCTGAACCACCCGGCCCACGTTCGTTGGCTGGGATGATATGAAGATAGGCACACTCACATACTCTGGATAGTGCTCCCGCATGGACAGTGGGGGAGCATTACGCAGTGTACGGAACACCTTGTAGGGCATATGCTCCAGGAAGGAGGCATCTCGACTTTCGACAAAACAATGATTTGTGGGGTCCCAAAATTTCCATGCCTTGGAGGCGTGAGACACCCCAACAAACACACACCAGCGACCGCGTGGAGTCAGTTTGTTCTCCCGTTGTGGTGGTGCAAACCAGACACAGGCCATTGTGCCCCATACCCTGGCAGGCCGCAAATCAGCCTTCTCTTTAAACCAATGTTCCCAGGGTGTGACAGACTTGGGCATTGGCCCTTGTGGAACACGGTTCCATACCCAGGTGATATACTTCACAGCTTCTTCTCAAAATCCAAAGGACAAGCCAGACTCGGTCAACAGTGTGCGCAGTGAATCACCAAGGGTCCTGTGCCAGCGTTCAGCCACCCCATTTTGTTGTGGGGTGTAGGGTGCGGTGGAATGATGTTCAACTCCTCTCATTTTCAGTTCTGACGTCAGTGTACCTAGGAACTCTCCTCCTCTATCTGTTCTCAGCTTCAACAGTGAACAACCTGTCTGTCTCTCTGCCAGCTAAATCCATTCAGCAATTGCACGCTGGGCGTCCGCTTTGGTTTTTAGCAGGAAGGCCCAATAAAACCGACTATAATCATCAGTCAGGGTCAGAACATACAGTGAAGCATACTGGACTGATGGCATTGGCATGGGACCTGTCAGATCCGCATGGACTAGTGCAGGAGGCCTTGTGGTGACACTGTCTGATTTGGGAAAACTTTGCCTGTGGGCCTTCCCTTCGTGACACTCAAGACATGTGTTTGTTTGGAGACCGTGTGGACAGTCACTGGGGAGGAGGCCGTGTGCTGGGATGTGTTTCAGTAGATCAGCAACTATCTTTGTGTTGATGTGTGCAAGACGGCAATGAATTAGCTCTGTATGCATTGCGTCAGTGCCAGTGACAATGTGCACTTGGGGACGGTTGACCTGTGACTGGACAAAGGGGAACAAGGTCAGTTTGTACAACATGTCATTATGCAGCGGCCCATCAGCCAACAACGCACCAGATGCATCAAACAGCATGCACCGTTGCCTCTGTGTGAGGGCAGACACATTGGCCTGCTGGTCTAGTTGTCCCCCCGACAGCAAGTTGACTTTCAACCGCGACACATACAAGACACCAGTCAACCACAACACCCCGCCTGGTGCTTGGAGCCCCACTGTTCCCACACCTTCCACGGACAGCACTTCCCCAGATCCAGTCTTCACACCCTCAACATTATGCGTGGCACAAACAGTTGACGATGCGGCGACAGATGATGTGAGGCAGCAGTGTCAAACAACCATTCATGCATGGGTAATGCGTGTTGAAATCGTATGCACCTTGTCCACTGCCTGGCTGGCTAGCCACACATACAGACAAGGCATGCACTGCTCTATGGAGTATGACCCCTTGGTCTGTTTTGAGATGAGCCAGGAATGCACTGCCCATAATGGGTATGTCCCCTGTGGCTCATCATAGGAACCATACCTTTTTTGGCTTGGTTGAATATGCACCGGAGTCTCAAACGAAAGGTCGCGGGATCAAACCCCGCGACGGCCGCAATTCTCTTTGTGGCTGAAACTGGGACAGGAAGCTTCTAGGAAGCTTACTAGAGCCTGCCTTGAGGATGACACTTGGCGGTCTAAGGACGCGCCAAGTAGGACTGTAGGTTGAGGTTGGCTCGAGTGGAGCCACTACAAGAAGAAGCTTTAGCAAAGCTCTGCAAGTATAAAAGCCTGTACCTTTCATGCATCCATTAACAGTTCTTGCCTTTGAGACTCCTCACAGAGTGTCCAACCAAAGGTAGACACTAAAGACCAACATACAGAATTCGTGAGGTTGCAAACCAAACGAACCTAAAGTGTGGATCCCTCGTTCGAGGGTGATATGTTATCTTGGTTGCAATACCAAGAGCGGTTGGCGGCCTCCCATGTCGGGACCCATTTTCTAAACCGTTGCTATCCGGCGCATTGACAAAGGGTTATGGGCCCACACTTCGTGTTCTAAGGCACGCTTCCAAGACCGACTAGCGCGTGGTCTTGCAGGGCGCACAGGTACAACAGGGACACGACTATCGGACGACTCCATCTGCTCCATCGGATCCATCGGCTTCTTCAGGTAGGGTGCGTGCACGTGGCAGACTAGGGGACAAGGAACAACTCTGTCCATGTTGGACATGACCCTCGAGCCCCAACGGGATTAAGCTCTACCCCTTATTAGAAGGTGGTACGACCCCGAGTCCGTTCTCTCACGATGGCACCATCGCCTTAGGTGATCATCGACGGGAGGGGTATGCAACGAAACCAAGTGCACCTTTGACAACGGTCGCATTCAGCAGCCTCATCAGCCTCATCGGCCTCAACAAAGCAGAGTAGCAGGGAAGCAGAGAAGACGAGCAACCACCAAAAATGGCGGATCCGACTCAAGCCCGCCTTGAGGCGGGTATGTCCAAATTCACGGGGACAGGGTTTCCCTTGTGGAAATGGCAGTTTGAGATTTTCATGAACGTGCATGGCTACCTCAACATCCTAAAAGGAATCGAGACAGAACCCGCCGATGTGACCGTGACGACGCATGCGGCTGACCTTGCAGCAAGGACGATGAAGAACAACATGGCTCTCGCCATTCTTGTGACGTCCATCAACAAGACTCAACACTCCCACATCACAGGATGCACGTTGGCTGCCGAGGCCTACGCAAAACTTGCACGCATGCATCAATCGAACGCCCTAGCAAAACGACTCTTCATCTTCCAACGGTTGATGTTGATGAGGGTGAGCGAAGGAGAATCGATACCTGTATTTTTGCAGTCGTTTGACAACGTGCTGCAAGAGGTCCAGCAAATGGAATGGAATCTCGACTCCAACATGCGTGCCATGATCCTTCTAATGGCGCTACTGGAAAGCTGGAGGTCCTTGATCATCGTATTTAGCGGTTGGAAGGAGGCAGATCTGACGTACGAGGCTGTCGCCGAACACGTTCGCAACGAGTCCATGCGATGCACTGGCAGTGAGGCAAACATCTCAGCCTATGCCTCTCGCTTCGGTGGACAAGGTGCAAGCTCTTGCACTAGTCAAGGCAACAGCAGAAGCGGTGGCGGTGGAGGGAAAGGCAACGGTGGCGGGAAGAGTTCCAAGAAGTCCGGTAACTGTCACAACTGTGGCAAGGCTGGGCACTGGGCTAGGGACTGCCGTAGTCCCAAGAAAGAAGGCGGGATCAAACGTGGAAAGGAGAAGAAGGAGCTCACCAGCATGATGGCTAGGGGGCTGCCCATGAAGGGCATAGCGATCCTTAGGCCCGGGGCATTTGCCCTTGACTCGGGCACCAACCACCACTCATCAAAAGAGAAGGGTGGATTTGTCTCCATGGCCGAATCTGTCATGCACATCAAGTGTGCAAACGGCGGCGTCGTCCAAGCCATGGGCAAAGGGGACAAGGTGATCACGTTCAACGTGAATGGTGCGGAGAAGGCAGTCAACCTTCAAAAGTTGGTGTACATTCCCTCCTTTGCAGCCAACTTGCTGTCCGTCTCACAAGTTACCGACAACAACATGACAGTGGTGTTCACCAACAAAGAAGCGGTGGCCCTAAAAAACGAGGACGTCCAGATTTTGTACACCAAAGATGATCTCATGCTTCAAGTTCCAAGAGTCGACGGCCTCTTTGTGCTTCAAACCAAAGTCACCAAGGTGTCGGATGAGGGATTCGCATGTGCCACCAAGACACTGGCACCGGAGCCAAAGGATGCACCACCGGCGACCGCTGCGGCCGCCACATCAACCAAGGACAACGACGTTGAGCTGTGGCACCGGCGATTTTGCCATGTGGCCAACAGCACGCTGCAGAAGATGCAGGAGCAAGAGGTAGTCCGCGGAATGGAAGGGTGCACCATGAAGCATGGCGGAGGGTGTGCATTGTGTAAACCATGCCTCCAAGCGAAGGCAAAGAAGAAGCCGTTTGGGAGAGGAGGTCAACAAGCGTTGCACGTCTTGGAACTGATTCACAGTGACGTGTGTGGACCTTTCTGCACACCGTCTAACAGAGGAAGCAAGGACTTCCTGGCCTTCATTGATGACCACATCCGCAAGTTGTGGATCTACTTCCTCAAAACAAAGGGAGAGGTCAGGGAGATGCTCCTCGAGTTCGTCGCCATGGTGGAGCGGCAAACGTCCAAAAAGGTGAAGACGCTCCGAAGTGACAACGGGGGTGAGTACGAGGCATGCAAACCTTGGCTCAAGCATCATGGCATCCGCCACGAGCAAACCACCCCTTACAACCCACAAAGCAATGGCGTTGCCAAGAGGATGAACCAGACCCTACTCGGCATGGTGCAAAGCATGCTCTTCGATGCCAAGCTCCCATCTCGCTTTTGGGCAAAAGCAGCAACAACGGCCTGCTACCTCTTGAATCTCACGCCAGCAACCGCCTTGCGGAAGCGTGGAAAGGAGCAGGACAAGCAGCTGAAGACCCCACAAGAAGCATGGTCGGGAAAGAAGCCCAACACATCTCATCTGAAGGTGTTTGGGTCAACTGCATGGGTGAAGATCCACTCGGGAGAAGGTGGAGGCAAGCTGGACTCACGTTCCAGGAAGTGCGTCATGGTTGGGTACGACACATCACACAAGGCCTATCGGCTTTGGGATCAGGCAGTAGGCAAGCTCGTGAGGAGCCGTGATGTCGTGTTTGACAAACAAACCCTTGAAAAGGGAGAGCTGCTGGACCCAAACCTCGCTCCCAAAGCGGGAGAGTGGATAGTGTTGCTTGAGTTCGGAGACCAAGCACCCGACAACTGGCTCGTTTTGCCAGCAGGTGGTGGGAATGGGAGAGCAGCTGTGGAGGATGACGCAACATCTGACATGGACGTGGATACCAAGGCATGCGGGGCTTCCGAGTCTGACTTGGAGTCTGATGACTCTTTTTAAGACGATGACGACGACGACAAACCACCATCTGTGGAAGCACCAGCACCAAAGAAAGAAGCTGCATCACTATCCCGGCGTATTTTGCGACCAAAGAGAGCACCTTTGCGAAATGAGGACGATTGGACTGGCCTTCGCTAGTCCTGCATGGCTCAGGGAGAGCCATCCACAGTGGCGGAGGCGATGAATGGCCCAAATGCAGCCAAGTGGAAGGAGGCAATGGACAGCGAGCTCGCATCCATTGCCGAGAACGACACGTGGGTGCTGGTGGATAGACCCAACAAGGCTCACGTGGTGGGATCCAAGTGAGTCCTATGAGTGAAGAAGAAGCAAGACGGTAGCATCGACAAGTTCAAGGCAAGGGTAGTGGCTAAGGGGTTCTCTCAACGCCCGGGCTCCGAGTACGATGAGACGTTCACGCCCGTCGTGACCTTTGCCTCCATCCGCTCTCTCCTTGGAATTGCAGCCGCAAAGAACCTGGAGATACACCAGATGGACGTCAAGACAACTTTTCTTTATGGGAAGCTCGACAAGGAAGTGCTGATGGAGGTGCCCGAAGGAGTCAAAGCTTCCAATGGCAAGGTGTGCAAGTTGGTGAAAGCGCTCTACAGGCTGAAACATGCCCCAAGGATGTGGTACAAAGAGATGGACGGTTTCATGACCGGCCTCTCCTTTGTGCATTGCCAGAATGACCCGAGCATGTACGTGTGCGATGATGGGAGAGGGCTGGTGCTGGTTGCGCTGTATGTGGATGATCTGATCATCTTCTCGTCTTCGGTTGAGCTACTCGATGAGCTGAAGTCTGACCTCAGTAAAAGGTTCAAGATGAAGGACATGGGTCCTCTCGAGTACTACCTCGGATTGCCATCCACCGCAACCGAGTAGCAAGCACCATCGAACTCAACCAAACCAAGTACATCAGTGAGGTACTGAAGCGCTACCACATGGAAGGCCGCGAACCTGTCAGCACCCCAATGACGACCGACACGAAGCTGAAGGTCTCCATGTCGCCAAGCAACGAAGCAGAACAAAGGGAGATGCAAGACATCCCCTACCAGTCCACCGTGGGTAGCATGATGTACGCCATGGTAGGTAAGGCTGCACACGGATCCTAGGATCCGCGGTAACTATACACGGATACCGGATCCAGAACCGGATTCGCGGTTCCAGATCCAGGTTCCAGGATCCGTCTTGTATCCCCGGTTCCTAACGGATCCTTTGGGGGGGGGGGG
>SZWC01006121.1:58451-72156 GCA_023375785.1 Penium margaritaceum
GAACGAACAGACGCAACCGGACCAAGAACAACAAAGTCACTACGCGGACAAGTCATGTGATGAGTGGCACCGGAATGGATGATCAAAGTGCCATTGGGATCACGAGTGGAGGACATTACTATACTACGGGAGATGGAACACTCGGCCTCAAACAAGCGCTAGGCAACTTGACTGGGGGAACGACGAAAGGCACAAAGGTGAGACTCTTGAATCCAATCGGTACTGTCAGGTCCATCGTCATCACATGCCAGTTGTGCCCTCCCACACGAGTCATCACGAGCTACGAGGACAGACGAGCAAACGGCATGTGGACCACCCGGCTGTGACAACACACTCGCACCTCCCTGAAAGCAAAGCGCCAGAAGGTGACGGAGCTCGACGATGGTGCGGTCACGTGGGTCCGGGTCACCACCGCTCGCCGGTGATGAAGCCAGCTTTGCCACGTGTAGGAAGTGCTAAATGGCCCATGACAGCAACAGGCTCCTCTCGGCCATCTCCTCGAGGCTCTTCAGGCTGAAATTGTCAAAGGCCTTCACGTACTCGTGTCCAACACCAATCTTGATAGTGTTGAACGCCATGAGTTGTCCAGGCCCATGCTTTCCCAGGGCCCTGTACAGCTGCATCGCCCACTGGCAGTAGTCGGCCGGTGTCTCGTGTGCACCCTGGCGCAGGGAGTTGAAGTCCGAGAGCTGCTGTGATGTTGTTGCCATAGTCACACATTCAAAGAGGGTAGCTGCCAGCTTCCATGCGCCGCGCGGGTCAGCCCCAACACCGGTGCGTGGGTCACCAAGGTAGGGTTCAAAGTCAAGGGTGTACTCCTCTGGGACTGCCTTGAGGAGACCGTAGGTGGCGCGGGCGGCAGTCGAATTCTGCTGGGGGTCAGTGGCCTGATAGTGGTGGTGTAGTAGAGGTACACCCCCTCGCTGACTGCCCACATGCGAAACCGCGGATCCCAGCTACTGTAGCTGTCCTCCTGTCGGTAGGCGGGTGGGTCAGTCTCGAACCACTTGGGGGGCTTCACCGTCGGCAGAGCCGCTGGGGCAGCTTCCTCGGGTGGTGGAGACAGGGGATCTTCCCTCAGCCCCAAGCTTGTGCGAAGAAACAGGTCCTCCAAGGCAGCTGGGTCGGGGACAGGCCTGCGGGTGTCGCTTGGATCTGCTTCGCCTATCGGTGCTGCCTTGCGCGCTGAGCAAGTCAGATGCCGTTTTTCCAACTGTGCAAGGTGAAGGCGAAGTATCCCTTTCTCGTCACTGGTGTCTGTATGTGACTCAGGCAGGTTGTCTGACGGCGCAGCATCGAACGCTCCTAAAGCTGCATTGACGTCGGCTGCAACTGCACTCTCGACTGTCATCTTGCCTTTGCGCAATGCATTGCGTAGCAACCTCTGCTCACGCTCCTACTGCTGCGGCTGTTGCTGCTGTTGCTGCCGTTGAAGCTGCTGTTGCGGCTGGACTGCATCCCAAACTAACTGGAACAGATCCGCTATCTGTTTGGCCGTCTGCTCAGCCTGTTGCGTCTGCCACTCACGCAGCTCGCGCAGGCCACATGCCAGTGAGGTGGGACTAGACGGGGATGTGTCTTGCGTTGTGCTTGCTGTGGCGTCAGCCACGTCGGAGGCAACAATGCCAGCATCCATGGTGGAGCTGGCATTGCTGACTCCAGCAGGTGTGTCCTTTGGCATGGTGAGTGGTGGCTGCTCTCTCTGTTGTTGGGTGGTCAATGCTGCCGGAAAAAGAAATCGGCAGCATTTACCCCGCCCCAGTGGGTGTGGGATCTGTGTAGGGGCCATTTTCAGCCTGAGGACAGTCAATAAACCCCCCACACGCTGCCGAAAAAAATTCGGCAGCAATTCCCCCGCCCCAGTGGGCATGGGAAATCTGGGAGGGGTCTTTTGCGTGTACCTGAACCACCCCCACCCAACCCTGGAGTAGAGGGGATCCCAGCCAGCAGGGGGAGGGGAATACCAAGAGAGACCGATGGCCAAATGGCGCTCTTGACAGCTGCTGCTGCTGCTGCCGGTGCTGTAGTCGCATCTCTCAACGACGGTGGTCTCAAGCCACCTGGAGGTCGGCTGCTACGCCCGATGCTACTGCCAATGCCGAAGCTGCNAGGGGTCTTTTGCGTGTACCTGAACCACCCCCACCCAACCCTGGAGTAGAGGGGATCCCAGCCAGCAGGGGGAGGGGAATACCAAGAGAGACCGATGGCCAAATGGCGCTCTTGACAGCTGCTGCTGCTGCTGCCGGTGCTGTAGTCGCATCTCTCAACGACGGTGGTCTCAAGCCACCTGGAGGTCGGCTGCTACGCCCGATGCTACTGCCAATGCCGAAGCTGCCGCGGCCGCCACACGCTGACGTTGCTCCGCAGCGTAGCTGTTGTAACTATGGCAGGCAAGTAGCCATTGCTGCGTCTGCTGCCCGCTGCTGCAGGCGCTGGCTGCTGCCCTCGCCTGCTGCTGCACACCGCCGGTGCGGCAGCCGCTGCTCTGTGCTGCTGCCAGCACTGTTGCGGCTGAGCAGCTGCCACTGTGGCTGCTGCTCGCTGCTGCAGCCACTTGCAGTAGCCGCCACCCGCTGCTGTATGTAGCGGGGTAGCCGACGCTGCGGCTGCCGTCTGCCACTGCAGCGGCTGGCTGCCGCTGCCGCTGCCGCTTGCTGCTGCGCCTCGCTGTCCCTGCAGTTGCTGCTCCGTGCAGCCGCCACCACCGCTGCTGGTTCGCGCCGCACTGGCCGCGGGTGTGGCTTGGCGGGTCCCCCCCCCTCCCCAGGATCTCGCTGCGCTTCCCAAGCGCACCACGACGAGCTTGGCTCGTCGTGCTCTGATACAAAAATAGTAACAGCCTTCCCCTTATCCATCACGTGAATCTGTGCAGCATGAGAGTGCAGTCAGAATGCAACTGACAGAGCTCAAAACGGATGTGTGTGGAGAGTGGGAGTGTCAGAAACGCAAGTGAGAAGTGGAGTAACAGTCCTATGAGGTGGTACTCGCTAATCGAGTCCACCTGTTGGCCGGCGAGAGAGAGGTCGCCGACACTCGCTAAAGAATAGGTCATGGGCAAATCTGCCCCAAGTCACAACCTGCCCACAAACAGAGTTTCGACACATTCTGTGCCTGTCTAAGCTAACACGAACTCACAAGCAAGACTAAAGTAGGTCACCAAGGTATTGCAATTCACAAAAAATAAGCACAAAAGTGGATTGTCTTGAGGACAAATGTGAGCTCTCGAAGAGGGGAGTAGCAATGACGTGAGTGTATCCTGAGGCTGCTCACCAGGTGCCGAACTCGCGTTTGCTCCCCCAGTCTCCCGTACTCTCTGCCTCCTCANACAACAACAACATTCAGCACTTGACGCCTGTGAGCGTCTTCAGTCCAAACCCTTACCGTTTCCTACTTGGTGTCACACACAATCGATAGCTTGATGTGTCAGGCCGCTGCCAAGCCTTGCAACATCTGTCCAAGGACCCAGCATCCAGAGCGTCATGTTGTGACGTCGGCGCAAGCAATAGTAGCAACAACAGCCTTGGCAAGAGCGACAGCAGATGCAGCTGCTGAGGGGCGCAACCCAGGTTGCCTCCTAGCAGGTCGCACCTCGCCACCCCCTGGCAGCGCATAGATGCAGCCATGCAGCTGCCAGTGGATAGCGAGCAGCGACGGGCAGCGGGCAGCAGCCAATGTGCAGCAGCCGGCAGCAGGTAGCGGCCCTCGGACAACGGCCGAGGTGCCACCCGTTGTCAACGTCCGCCGAGTCAGTCATCCGCACAAGCATGTATACCAACCGAGAGGTCACAACACAGATCAGTGAGACATTGCATGCACAAATGAAAAGAGATGAGGGTATGGATTTCACTCACACATTTGCACCTGTTGGGCGTATGACCACTGCTCATGTTCTATTCGGGGTTGATGTCAACATGACAGGAAATTGCAGGAGATGGATGTGAACAATGCATTCCTCAATGATAGTCAAGAGGAGGAGATTTACATGGTCCAGCCGACAGGCTTCAAGGACGGTGACAAGGTCTGGCGCTTGCGGAAGGCCTTGTACGGCCTGAAATAATCACCTCGGTGTTGGAACTAAAAGATTATTGGCACAATAACGCGTACCGGGTACGTGTTGTGATTTGTGACGTTTCTGTCGACCTGTACACTTTATTGTGACCACTCGGCCGTGTCCATACTCGTGCAGATCCCTGATGCGGACCCTGGTGGTACCGGTGCGTCACGTGGTGGCGGACGACCAGCCTGGAGCTGACCGACGACCGTTCCAAAGTTCTGGACGCTACCCGGGACCTCCTGTAGTTTTTCTGCAGCACGCAAGAGTTCATCGGTGGACTGGCCATGGGCCCGATTTGCATGCTTTTGCACTGTGTGTCCACCGTTTGATGCCGGATGCATGCATGTGACCAGTTGTAGCGTTCGGCTTTTGATCCTGCATGCCTAGGTTCAGACGGCGTAGCATTCTGATATGTCTGCGTAGAGTTACGGACAAATCAGTGGTTTTGTTCCGGTTTTAGGACAGATCTTGCACCGCCGCGTGTGACACCCGCCGTGCGCCGCGGCACGTACTTATGCCATGGACCTGTCATTTGTCATTTCTCTTTGCAAATGCTATTGAAGCATTCTGACACTCTGCCTTTTGTCTCCTAGCCAGACCCTTGCCGTTGTGTGCACGACTTGTGACTATCGTCACCGTCTGACTAGGCACGGATGCCTAGTCGGTGGATGTGTCGCTAGGAAGCATCTACGCATGTTCTCTTGGTATGAGAGCGGTGAGATAGTTCTCACTGAGCTGCACAATAGAGAGCCAGCAGAGCAGCAACAGTGAGAGTCAACGCTGTAGCAGATCCACAGGGACCTATCGACGTTGACAGCGGATCGCCGTCGACGTCGCTCACCATCACCACGTGAGACTGCATCAGCAGCAGCCGCTAGTGGCAGTAGGCAACTGCTGTAGTAGACGGCAGTCGCCAGAAGGTGCCGACATTGGCACATGCAACAGCAGCAGCACTGAGCAGCAACAGGAGTAGGGCGGCAGCAATGGCAGCAGTAGCTAGCGGCGGCAGCAGCAGCGCGCGACGGCAGCAGCACAACAACAGCACGCGGCGGCAGCAGCATAGCAGCAGCTCGGCAGCAGCGACAGAAGCAGTGCAGCAGCAGCGGCAGCAGTAGCACAGCAACAGTGCAGCAGCAATGGGAGCAGCAGCAGCGGCAACAGCAGCGCAGCAACAGTAGCGGCAGCAACGCGCGGCGGCAGCAGCAGCGTGCAACAGCCGCAGCGCGTAGTAGCAAGAGCAGCGCACAATGGCTGCCATGGCCGCGCTCATAGACGCCAGGCGGCCGCCCTATACACAGCCGCGTGGCTGCTGCTGTAGCTGACGCCACAACAGTAGCAGCAGGTGAGCGGAAGCTGCACGTCAGTTTTCGCTTAGCTTCCGCGCGAATGCTGTGGAGCAACCCCCTGCTCGCGCAGCAACCGCGAAGGTTGACCCAAAAAAGAAAGGGAAGGAAGGCAAGCTGATGTCAGCATTTTTACTTGATGACATCATCAGGTCATGCTGACATCAGCAACTTCCTACTGACGTCAGCACTTGCCTTGGTGAAATTTTTTGTCGGAGGGTCAAAATTTGTCAGCGTTTCAACTTCTCGAGAAACGCTCACGTTTATTCAATTCGACCACGTTGACGTCTCGGCCCATAATGAGCGGTGTCATGGCTCCATCCGGTAAGGAAAAAAGGGTACCAGATTCCTTTTCTTCCTCCTCAACTGTCATGAGCCCACGTTTGCAGGCTATTGAGGACCTGAGGAGTCAGCAAGACGAGATGCGTCACCTGTAGCGGGAGCAGACTGACGCCATTCGTTCACTCACCGAGCTTCTTCGACGACATTCCACGACTGCACGACTGACCATTGAGGGAGCGGCCGAGGTCGCACCCTCTACACAAGAGTTAGCTCCAGCACGAGAGACAGGAGCTCGAGCCAACTCGCCACCCCTTGATCCATGGGACGAGGATCCAGACATGCTAGGCATGGAGGGCGACTTCCCCGAGCGCGAGATTCGTGCACTTCAGGAGCATCTCCGCCAGTTTCAGACGAGCTCTCGGCCCCCACACACATCTCGCTTTCCAGAGTTTCAATCGTCACCTGACCTCCACCCTAGCGACTTCCCTCTTTCCGGCGTCTTTCCCATCCCTCGTCCTTCCCAGCATGTGAATGCTCTCCCTACAGAGCGGCAACCCAAGGACTTCGAGACACCGTCCCCACGGTATGTCAGCGAGGACGGCTTTGACTGCTGGGAGATCCTCTTCCAGGTCTGGGCCACTTCCAAGGGCATGTGGCCCTGCTACCACAGTCCGTATCAGACTACGGAGCAAGCACAGGTGCTGATAGCGGCTAGGACGATGCACGGTCTTCTCTACACCATGCTCCGTGAGACCGTCGTCGACTTCCGCTCGTTCCTTGGCGAGGCGAGCACAGGCACAGGCGCTGATCCACGCGGGGGCTGGGACCAAGCGTTATCCCTGCTTGCTGAAGAGACGCACGCCACCCGCGCTGCACACATGCGTGCCTCCCATCGTCAGGGGCTTGCCAAGCTTGTATCCGACTACTGGCAACGCGCCATGCGCATTTACACGCGCCTTGGGACTTCAGGAGGTACACAGTTGTGGGCGCTCCACACGATCATGCTCGGGGTTCACCTTGAGCACACAGACATCTTCACGAGGTACAGCGACACCGTGCTCAAGCCAATTTCGGCTTCACTACAGCTTCTTCCTTGGGCGCACCAGCTCTTCCTCCAGGTGACTTCCGCCTGTGAGGCAGTCGTGGCTCATCAGGAGACCTCCATTGCTGCAGCAGTCATTGCATCACCACCGATGCCCCTCCTACAGACTCCTTCTCCATCTTCTGGCAGGTCCTCCTCCTCTCCTTCCACCCCGATTACACCGACTCAGACAGAGGGTGTTTCGGCAGCAGCAGAGGGGAAGAAGGGGCGACAGAGGCGCGGCTTGGGCCAGCAGCAGTCGTAGCAACAACCATCATCGGGCAGTTGCAATGGACACTACGTTCACTGCTACAACTATGGAGGTGCCCATCGCTACACCGAGTGTCAGCAGCTGCTCCACTGGGCATGGATTACTCCCGAACTCCAAGCTGCACACGCACTACGGTCTACGTCAAGCAACACATCCTCCGGGCGCGCAACGACCACGACCGCAGCAGTTCCCACTTCACCACTGGCGACCAGCGGCGACCCAGACCCACGTGATCGCACCATCGCCAAGCTCCTACACCTTCTAGCGCTTCACTTTTTGGGAGGTGCGAGTGCGTTGTCACAGCCGGGTGGTTCATAGACTACTTGTTTGTCTGTTTTTGTGGCTCGGGATGACTCGTGTGGGGGGGCACAGTCAGCATGTGATGGTGATAGGCCTGACGGTACGGATTGGATTCATGAGTCTCACGTTTGTGCCCTTCCTCGTTCCTCCCCACCTGCTCTTCCTCCAGATGACTTCCGCCTGTGAGGCAGTCATGGCTCATCAGGAGACCTCCATTGCTGCAGCAGTCATTGCATCACCACCGATGCCCCTCCTACAGACTCCTTCTCCATCTTATGGCACGTCCTCCTCCTCTCCTTCTCCCCGATTACACCGACTCAGACAGAGGGTGTTGCGGCAACAGCAGAGGGGAAGAAGGGGCGACAGAGGCGCGGCTTGGGCCAGCAGCAGTCGTAGCAACAACCATCATCGGGCAGTTGTAATGGACACTCCGTTCACTGCCACAACTATGGAGGCGCCCATCGCTACACCGAGTGCCAGCAGCTGCTCGATTGGGCATGGATTACTCCCGAACTCCAAGCTACGCACGCACTACGGTCTACGTCGAGCAGCACATCCTCCGGGCGCGCAACGACCACGAGTGCAGCAGTTCCCGCTTCACCACTGGCGACCAGCGGCGACCTAGACCCACGTGATCGCACCATCGCCAAGCTCCGACACCTTCTAGCGCTTCGCTTTCAGGGAGGTGCGAGTGTGTTGTCACTACCGGGTGGTTCATAGACTATCTGTTTGTCTGTTGTTGTGGCTCGGGATGACTCGTGTGGGGGGGCACAGTCAGCATGCGATTGTGATGGGCCTAACGGTACGGATTGGATTCATGAGTCTCACGTTTGTGCCCTTCGTCGTTCCTCCCCACCTGCTCCCCATCGTCCGTCTGAGGCCGAGTGTTCCATTGCCCGTTGTACAGCGACGTCCTCTAGTCGTGATTCCAGTGGCACTTGGATCATCGACTCCGGTGCCACTCATCACATGACCTATTGTCGTAGTGATTTTGTTGTTCTCGGCCCTGTTGCGTCTCTTCGTTCCGTCCCCACAGGCTCCGGTCAGTCCTTGCCAGTCCAGGGTGTTGGGGTCGTATGTTTTGATGGTCCGTCAAGGACCCTGCATCTTTCCGAGGTGCTGTTTGTGCCTGACCTTGAGCTTAGTTTGCTTTCTGTACGTGCTTTCACACAGATGGGGCTCACTGTGGTGCATACTGCAGAGTCAGCGACTATGACTGCTATTGACACTCGCAACGTTGTTCTTTGTGCCTCTGTTATAGATGACATGTATCATGTTTCTCAGTCTTCTACTCCTTGCTCCCCCTTCCCTTCCGCTCGTGTTTTTGTCATTGGTGTTCTATCTCCTGAGCACAAGCGATTGCTTCATCCCTGCCTGTGTCATGTGGGCTCTAACATAGTGTCAAAACTCATTCAGACATAGCCGGCCCTCGGTCTTGACGCAGCTTCTTTCGAGAAGCCGCCCAAGACCGATTGTTTCTTCTACGCTCTGGGTAAGATGCATCGTTGCACCTACCCTAACTCCCGTTCACGCGCACTTCGTCCTCTCGAGTTAGTCCATTCAGACCTTCTTGGTCCCCTACTTGTCGCANCGTTGTTCTTTGTGCCTCTGTTATAGATGACATGTATCATGTTTCTCAGTCTTCTACTCCTTGCTCCCCCTTCCCTTCCGCTCGTGTTTTTGTCATTGGTGTTCTATCTCCTGAGCACAAGCGATTGCTTCATCCCTGCCTGTGTCATGTGGGCTCTAACATAGTGTCAAAACTCATTCAGACATAGCCGGCCCTCGGTCTTGACGCAGCTTCTTTCGAGAAGCCGCCCAAGACCGATTGTTTCTTCTACGCTCTGGGTAAGATGCATCGTTGCACCTACCCTAACTCCCGTTCACGCGCACTTCGTCCTCTCGAGTTAGTCCATTCAGACCTTCTTGGTCCCCTACTTGTCGCATCTCTGTGCGATCGGGGTCGATACGTCCTGACCCTGACTGATGACTTCACCCGGATGCGGTGGGTCTACAACCTGCGCCAGAAGAGTGACGCCGCCCTTGCGGTTCACCTCTGGCTAGTGATGACAGAGCGTCAGTCCTGCCACACGCTGCACACCTTCCGCTCGGATTGCGGCGGCGAGTTTCTTGGCGAGATGGACAACTTCTTCGTCGAGCACGAGATTTTTCACCATGTCTCCGCTCCTTCTACTCCTCAGTAGAACGGTGTTTCTGACTGCTGGAACCGCACCATGGAGGATGCGTTTCGCGCCAAGCGGTCTGAGTTCGGTCTTCCAGAGTCCTTCGCTTTTGAAGGCTTCGCCTACATGACTTGGGTCTGGAACCGCCTCTCGCACGATCCTCTTCCGGACAACGTCACACCGTATGAGCTATGGTTTGGCCACCATGCTGGCTCGTGCCTAGCTCGCGTCTAAGTTTCCTTGGCTTCTGTGTGGTACACCAAGGACCGGCAGGGGTCTAAGGTCTCACCACGGGGTCGCTTGTGTGCCTTCGTCGGCATCTCCCCGCGGTCGAACACATTGACGCTTTTGGGACCGTGCTCGTTGTCGCATTGTCGAGTCTCACGACGCGCTCTTCTTCGATTCCCTCACCTACCGTGATCTGACTTTGATCACGTCGCTGTCCGTCACACACGTTCCCACGTGTGAGGTTTCTCAACGGATGAGGGAGTCCGCGCCTGCGAGCACCTCTCGCCAGGCTGATGTGTGCGTTCGAGCTCCCTCCACTTCTACGGCTCTTGATGACCCGTCATCGTTGTCAGTCGTGAGATCTCTCCAGCACCGCCAGCTTCTACCCCTGTCCCCTCGCATCCCTCAGGTATCCATGATCATCTACCTGTGCATACTCATGTGACCGTACCTGTATTCGCCGGCACTCCTCCCTCTGTGCGTGGACTTGCCTCACCTGCTCCCACTGTCACACTGAACCCCGTGTCGCCCACGCCCGCATCTCCTCGCACAGCATCACCAGCTCCCTGTCTTAGCCCTCCTTTGCTGTGATTGTGCCCGTTCCTGAGCCTGAGGTGCGCCCCTCGAGCCCGGGTTACTCCCATGAGCCTGGCAGTCCTCTTCGACCATTTGACTCCGGAGCTCAGTGAGTGTCTGGTCCGCCACCCAGGCGCACTGCTCGCAGCATCGCGAGTGGTAATCCCGGCACAAACGCCCTAGGCCTGAGTGTCCACATTGAGCACACGGAGGTACATCCAGCCTGTCCCGTAGGGCACGACCTCGTCACTCGCGAGTTTCATATCGCTTGTGATGCAGCAGCCGATCTTGTGGTCGTCAGATCTAGCATTGAGGCATGCGCTCTTGCCATGTAGAGCTCTCCCTCCATGGCGCCTGGTGTGGGTACACTGAGGGAAGCTCTCTCATCATAGGATGCTGACGCTTGGCGTGCTGCCTGCTAGGATGACCTTCGCGCCATCCGAAAGCACGGGGTTTACGAGCTAGTCGACCTTCCACCTGGGACAAAGGCTATTCACGTCAAGTGGGTCTTTCTCAAGAAAGTGAAGGCGGATGGCTCACTGGAACGCCACAAGGCTCGCTTGATCGTGAAGGGGTACTCTCAGATTGAGGGCATCGATTACACTGACACCTTTGCCCCTGTCGGCCACATGACCTCAGCCCGAGCTCTGTTCGGTGTAGTGGCTCAGCATGTCTAGGAACTGCACCAGATGGATGTGAACAATGTGTTCCTCCATGACTCTTTGGATGAGGAGAATTACGTGGCTCAGCCACCCGGCCTTGAGGACGGTGACAAGGTCTGGCGCTTGCGAAAGTCCTTCTACAGCCTCAAGCATTCTCCTCGGTGCTGAAACAAGGAGATCACAGGCACTCTGACTCGTGCGGGAAATGTACAGAGCTAGGCAGATCCCTCTCTCTTCATCCGACGGCCGCCTGAGCGATTCACCGCCATCCTGGTCTATGTCGACGACTTTCTGATCGCCTCTCCTTCACTAGAGGCCATGAAGGAGGCCAAGGTTGTCCTCCAGAGTGCCTAGAGGATGAAGGACATTGGTCCAGCAGCGGTGTTTCTTGGCATGGAGATCGTGCGAGACCGCAGACGTCGTACTCTACTAGTGCACCAGGCCCCATACGCACGTGTCGTAGGGGAGCGCTTCAGCGACCTTCTCGGCGCAGTGCCCACGGCTTCCACACCTCTCACGCCTGACATGTAGGATTCCCTCAAGGTGGACGATCCCACACAGCTAGGAGAGATAGTGGATGTGACCCAATACCTCCGTCTCATCGGATCTCTGATGTACCTAGCCACTACCACACGTCCTGACATAGCATTTGCCGTCAACCTCCTTGCCTAGTTTTCAAAGGCTCCGTGCGCTAGAGCCCGTCACGCGGCTGTGCGAGTGGTGCGGTACGTGGTCTCCACACTGTACCTCGGACTCTGCTTTCGCCGGCAGTGTTCGGTGGTCTTTGACGGCTACTTCGACAGCGATTGGGCCTCGAGCCTAGATGGACGCAGTCGTGCGACTGCGTCCATCTCGGTGGGACCGTTGTGTCCTGGCGCAGCGAGAAGCGGGGCGGCATTCCACGTAGCTCATCGGAGGCAGAGTAAGTTGCTCTGGGTGAAGGGGCTGCTGAGGCGGTATGGCTGCAGCGCCTGTTCCTTGAGCTTAGCCAGTGAGTACCTCCCATTGTGTTTCGTTGCGACAACCAGAGTGCTCTTGCCATTTCGGAGAACTCTCGTGTCTTCCATGCTTGCACGAAGCACATTGCGGTTGAGCATCACTTTGTGCGTGATCGGGTGGAGCGACATGTGATGTCCGTCATTTGGGTTGGCACTAACATGCAGCGTGCTGACTTCTTAACGAAGGCACTAGCACGCAGAAGTTTCTTGGTGGCCATTCGTTTTGTTGGACTTCGTCCCTTGCCTGAGAGTCGTTGAGTGTGGGATGTGACTTTGTTAGTGTAGCATTTGTTATTTCACTCGTTGTTGCACTCGTCTCAGTACTGCACGCATATGGACATGCGAACCATCGGGTCATGGGGGAGTGTTGTGATTTGTGACGTTTCTGTCGACCTGTACAGTTTACTCTGACCACTCGGCCGTGTCCATACTCGTGCAGATCCCCGATGCGGGCCCTGGTGGTACCGGTGCGTCATCTGCTGGCGGACTACGAGCCTGGAGCTGACCAACGACCGTTCCAGAGTTCTGGACGCTACCCGGGACCACTTGCAGTTCTTCTGCAGCACGCAGGAGTTTATCGGTGGACTGGCCGTGGGCCCGATTTGCATGTTTTTGCATTGTGTGTCCACCGTTTGATGTCGGATGCATGCATGTGACCAGTCGTAGCGTTCGGCTTTTGATCGTGCACGCGTAGGGTCAGACGACGTAGCGTTCTGATATGTCTGCGCAGAGTTACGGCCAAAACAATGGTTTTGAGCCGGTTTTTGGACAGATCTTGCACTGCCGCGTGCGACACCCGCCATGCGCCGCGGCAGGTACTTATGTCGTGGACCTAATGTTTGTCATTTCTCTCTGCAAATGCTATTGAAGCATTCTGACACTTTGCCTTGTGTCTCCTAGCCAGACCCTTGCCATTGTGTGCACGACTTGTGACTGTCGTCACCGTCTGACCAAGCACTGACGCCTAGTCAGCGGCTGTGTCGCTAGGAAGCTTCCATGCATCTCCTTAGTACGTGTAGAGCGATGCCGACCGTCCCTCTTTCACAGATGTACAGCTTAAAACTTGGAAGTCTTCAAGAGAAGTGAGAGCTCGCGCATTTCTCGCCATCTTCGCCGTCAACTTCTGGGTAGAACAATGGCCAAGATTTACCCAAAGCATGGCTTGGCAGATACGCGGATAGCACAGAGCTGACCATGGCCAGGGGCTAACTTTGTTGAGAAAGTATTTCGATGAGAGACTTCCCTTTGGGTAAACCCTGAGGACTAAGCTATGACACCAAGAGTGGTTGACTCCCAATGTGCCCATTTTCATTTGAAAAGATAACATTATTGGTGAGATGATTATGCTCCTCATCAAAGGATTATAATGCACAAACTATTAGAGGAAACATATTAGCCCGGTTTTTTTTTTGTTTTTTCCTTCGCCAAATCTTACATATGAAGATTCAATTCGTATTTGAAACCATAAATTTCCACACGAAATGGTACACCATGTTCGTAGCCCAAAGAAAAGCCAAGGATCGGCCCTTTTCCACTGGTCAAATCTGTTGTTCATGGTCTCGGGCTGCGAGGGCTCAGAAGGCTTGTTCCCTGAGCAGATAGGCTCAGACGCTGGTTGAATCCTCTGTTGATGGTCCTGGACGCAGGGGCGTCCCCGCTGGCATGAAAAGGTGTCGACATCTGCGGTTTTGCTATAGGTGTTAGGGCAGAAGGCCACGAAAGGTCCG
>SZWC01006121.1:106390-117068 GCA_023375785.1 Penium margaritaceum
TAGGAGAGCTATTTTCTGCGCAGTTGCTGGGTCCCCCATCCTCCTGTCTGTCGTTGCAGCAAGTTGATGGTGCCTGTAGCTGCCACCACCACCGCCACCCCAAACACCAGCATGATCAGCAGCAGCAGACGCTGTCAAGGGAAGCACACCCCCTGCTGCTGAAGCAGGGTGCGCAGCAGGCGGCCGCAAGACTCCCCTGGAGAAAGGAGGAGAGGCTTCAGGTGGTAAGAGGCCGCGGGCCCTTCTCGGATGGCTCTGGTCAGGTAGGGGGCGATTGTTAAATCTGACCCACTCGCTGTCCTGAGAAGCGGAGCGGGGTCTGCTTGGGTGGTGGTGACCGCGGCTGCCCGCGAAGTCCATTCCGCCTTCCTAGAAGACCCAAACACTAGAAAGAGAAGGCCTTATGATCCCCGTGCTTATCCCGCGTGCACGACGCTCCTGGAGGAAAAACTCGTTCCTCTTGGCACACACCATGGAAGGGAAAATAACCCCAATGCGTGTCGGAGACGAGCGAAGAAGTCACTGGGGTTACAGGGGTTGTCAGCAGCGATGAACGGTTCCAGTGGAAGGGTGAGGGGAGACAGCAACGTTTCGTCGAAACATATGTCGCGTTATCTTGTCACAGAATTCAGTATTCAACGATGTTTCGCGCCCGCCACGTAGGCTTCGCGAGCTGACATGGCTTTGAGAGAGCTCATTGGACCGGTTGCAAACCCGTCAAGATTTTTTGCGAGACTAGCGATAGTTTCGTCAACTTTTGGCGGTGGTTGAAGCCTTCATCCTTCAGTGAAGTCGAGTCGCGAGGTCCGAAATGGCTGAAGGATTCCCGTCGAATTGTCAGTGAAATCGGGTTTCGACCATCTAATTTCAATGACGTAAAAAAATGTACAAAATCATGTTTCAATAAATCTATCGGATGTTATTGGTAGATGTTTCTTGCCTGCTCCATCCATTTTTGAAGGTGGAGGAGCCCCCCACGCGTTGTATTGACATGCAATCGCCTTAACTGGCGTCCAACCTCGATGGCTAGACACTTCTCTCGTATTGCACAGCCTAGCGACGCAGTCCGTCCCCCAAATTCCACCGTGAACCTCTTCGTCGATTCCCGGCCTCGATGCTATCTCAATATCCGTCAACAAACGTGTCACATGCAACAACGTTCCTCACTATCCCTTGCGCCCATGGATGCTGCCAACGATGACAATCGTCGGAGTTGGGAGAAAAGTCGTCGAGGTGCGCGTTGGCTGCTTAGGGAGTCGGCCGCAATGATTACCCAGGCCAAGTGTATCATCCGTGGAGACGACGTCATCAAGGATGCCGTCGACATCGACATCGGCTTCAGCGTCCCGCCATGCATTGGTGGTTCGCGTCCCCATGCTGAACAATGTGGCAAACTAGTTCCACGCCCGCCAGTGCCGCCTGTTGCCCCAGCCATTGTGGCAAAGCCTATCCACGTGGTCGACGAGGAGAACACCCTCGAGGTAAGTGTGGATGGGTCCCATACCGCCATGACAAGTGGTTCGCCAAAGGGTGGTGGACAACGGAGCGCAATGTCAAGCTTATGCAAGACGCCGTAAGTTATGCAAACATGCATCACCGCACAAGAGGCTAGCAGGCAAAAATGCATGAGGACCTGGAAGAAAAGCTTAGCGCATTGTGGACCATGCTGGAACCTTTGTCCCCTTTCTAGGTGAAAAGCCGACTACAGATACTTGGCAAGGTGTGGCAGCTCGGACGAAACCTCTTTTGCCGTTGTGGGGTCTAACTAAACCGGACCACATGGCAAATCCATCTGCTTACTACGATGTGGGCCAATATTCATAATGTGAACCAGAAGATTGTGAAGCTCAATGGCCTCACCGTCCGATGGTTTGACGTCGATTCACAACTGTTCTTCCCCGACAAAGCAGCGGGTGAAAACATTGTTAACACCACCCCCGTCCCTCCGCGGCCACCCATGGCCCATGAAAAGAACGTGGAGGATGACACTGACAGCGACCGAACAGACCGCCACATGAAAATGAGGACGCATGTCAAGTGACAGATTGATCGTGCCGAGAAGGTCCTTAAGGGTGCGGTGAGGCTGGATTGTATCATTAAAGACGATGACCCTAAGACTCCGTGGGGCATGGCAGTTTTTGCAGTTGACAACGACAAGGGATTAGACATGGAAAACGAGCTAGCAGTAGTGGATCGTCTCGTGAGCGACAATTTACGTGAGTTACATGCATATTCTAGCAGTCCGTTGCGTTGACAGGTTGCATGTTGAGTGTTTGGACGTGATCCCACGAAGGGAACCCCATGCATTGACAATGGAGAAGCTTGTACCTATTGCATGCATATTGGGGATGGCGGGGATACAAACGAGGAGGTTGTTGCCAGCCACATGCCCTCTCCTGATGAGGTGGCAACGGGAGGGATGGGTGGTATGCGCAACGTGTTAGAGTGCACGGAGAGCCTTGTCAACGGTTCTGAGGATGACTACACACTATACGGATGTCACATGCTATGTTGTAGTTGATGCATTGCACATTGTGAATTGCTTGCGTATTAAGTTATCTTTTTTGTGTACAGAATGTGTAAGATGAGAAGTTGTAAGTAAATAGACATTGATGAGAAGATAAATCAGAATGAGTTCACGAATCATGAGAAGAGAAAGCAGAATTTGACAATGACGATGATGGTGTCCACCAATCATTCCACGTAGCTTCAACGATGGCATGTCTGAGGACTCTTGTTCTCCTTTGTCCATGTCCATGCACCACTGATGTGTCCCTTGTTTCCTCCGCATTTTACTCGACATTGTCCACACCATTCTCAATCGACACCATAAGGTTGTCTAGAACAAAGCACGAAAGGATCTGTGGACCTTGGAATGTTGTCGCATAGGGTGGCATGCCTCTCAAAACTGGAACCTGACTTTCAAAACACCAAAGGCATGTTCGATGCATGAACGGAGGACAACACGTCATTGATGAAAACACTCCTCCTTAGTTTGTGGTCACTCTGGTCCGTGGTCGAATTCTTGCAAGTTGCACCGCACACCCTTACACGGCGTTATGAGACCATGGGTATCCGGAAATGCAGCATCACCTAGCATTATTGTTTTCTAGAGGTAAAACAAACAAACATCCGGGCGTCATGAAGACTCCCCTCCGAGCCCACTGTCACATATGTAAAGACTAGGTCATGGTCACGAGCTGCTAGGATGCTCTTGGTCCCCCGAAGATGTCGGTTAATGTATGTTACGCAACGAATGAGGTTGACGATGACTGGTACGTGGGTTCCATCAATGGCACCCACACAATTTTTAAACAATGGTAGTAGGTCGCGTCTTCCTTGCCATCTTGCAGGAGTAGGTGCAATTGCATGTGGCAAGAAGATAACTCGTGCAGCGACGTCTCCAAGAGCTAAAAAAACATAATGCAATCCACAGAAGAAATTTGGAGCTGCTTGCTTGAATCGCTCCATGACTTGACGAACCGACATGTCTTGGCATACACACTACATTTACATTAGCATCTTCTCCTCTACGGTGATGCTTGTGTCTCATAACCCTGTCGTTGTGTGGGTGAAGTGGATGATGAGCAGCCACGACGCACGGGTGAGATGCATCATGTTGAACATGCATTGTAGATGTCCTTCCTCTAGTTTGTGTAGCCATGATGGATCGGGTAGCGTACCATTCATCATTGGATGACGACGGAACCTCCCTAGTATGTTCCACACAATGTCAAACAAAATCTCCCACAACACTGTTACAAGTTGAACACAAAATTCGATGGCTTTTGTGATAAGTGCTTCCCGTGCAGCTGCATGGGGTTGACAAGAGTCCATGTTGCCAGTGGCTGTGAGACTGTGAGAGTACCTCCCAACAATCTTGTGCATGGCACATTACATCCGTGTGCATGCACGACTCGATGCCATGTCACTATACCGACAGGGGTCCCGTTGCGGTACACGAGTACTTTCCATGACCTGAAATTCATTTGTTGAATGGCGGGTCAGAGGTTTGACACCCATGGGAAAGGAACGACCACATGCATTTGGAAACCATCATGGTAATGCATGGGAAAACTGACAAGGAAATGATGTTCGACTTCTGAACTTGACTTCAGAGGGCACGAGGCATTTCCAATATCAGTGCTAAAAAATAGCTTGTAACTTCAGACTTTCGACAAAGAAAACTCAGCATGAATCCGCCCACGCCACGACAAGGACCCTCACAACTAGTACTTGACCATTACCTCACGTCAGCCTGCAAATATTGGGCTGCTTGTTCCTCCCTAAGATAACATACTACATAACCTTACTCTAGAAGAAAAGGCCTCATCCATCCCAACCTTTGACCTTTAGTCTCATTCATCCAAAGTCCAAAAACATATATCACATTTACCACTACCTCGAAATCATGACACCCATCCACCCCTTCTACTTAGAAAAAAATCTAAATGTTGGGAAATTTAGTAATATACCCCAATGGTTTCTCGACGACAGCATGTCGACGCCGCATGACGTACATTGATGACATGCTTATGTCATTTTTCTTCACCAAGCAATCGTCAAACCCTATATAGAAGGGTTTTTTACTTTCTCAGGTTTTTTTTGCGGGTAGTTTGCATGGTGGTCCGAGACACCATACGTTTAAAGGAAACATGCTTTGCCACATGTCACGGAACTCCAACACGTTCTTGCGTAAAAAAATTCCTTTTACCCGGGATGGTATGATTGGGAAGGTTTCGTACGGTTTGAGTCACAAACCAGGGTTAGAATTTGAAAACAAACGGAAAAAAAGAAGAAGAAATGCACAGTTTTTGACACCCCATGCTTGAGGCAAATGAGGCGTTTTGATCCGAGGTAGGAACCAATGAGGGTCACACATGACAGAATAGGGGCCATTAACGTCTTCCCCCCAAAAGCAAAGTGTTCAAGAATCTTGCATTTGGGTCAAAGCCGTCACCTTATTTATATCGTAACTCGATGTTACAACCCAAAAGGCATACATGGTGAACATTACGATGAGCAGAACTTAGATGGTATTTTTGCAAATGTAATGTGGATGGTTTATATGTAGAAGGTATGGTGTAGAATGTAAATCCAATGATTGGAACCATTGGATGATCTACAAAGAGGAGCAGCTCCTATACAAAATTCATAGTTGGGAATTGCATAATTGTGTTTACAGCTTGCTCAAGGGTTTTTCCTTCTTGCATCATTCCGGGGAAGAGCGTCATAGAAAACTGATGCACAAATACATTCTAATTCTCTAAAAGCCCATTTCTCATGTACATCACCCCCTCGTGTTTTCGTTTCGAAGGAGGGAGGTAACATCCCAAATTTGTGATTTTGTAAGAATTTCTTCTGTACAAAGCTTGAAGTTCATAACGGACAAACGTCAGCTTTGTTTTTGACAAGCTAGCACAAAACTGTCGCGTGCAAGACATGTCGGGCAACTTCATGCCAGTGATTTCTTTCTCACTCGGATGCACTCTCTCATGCCCTCCCCTAGTGTCGCTCACCCCGTGAGGTAGGGAGGGGAGGACAAGGTCAAGGGCTCAAGGCCACTTGCCTTGACCCTTGAGGCCTCATGAATATCTGGCTGTAGATAGAGCAGACAGCTTGGTCAGCTGCCTACACATGGCCGGCCGGTGGACAATTGATCACCCGACAAGCTGCTGGCCGGTGGTCGGAGAGAGGCTAGCCGTTGGCCAGCCCTTGCTGTGAGGAGGGGTGGTTATGGACCACCCCTTGCTTTTCCGAGGATGGATGACTGAACAAGCCTCCCAGCAAAATCTTCAATGGCAAGTCGTAGAAGTTCCTAGCACATGCATGAAACAATGAACACAATAATGAAACATACTTGGGATATTGGACGCTCATTTGGGTATTGCTCGTGACACTGTGTTGTGAGAGGCTACTTCAAGAAAGTGTAAAAGGAAGTGGAGGGTTTTGAGGATATCTGCGCGCGTCTTTATAAACTTCTAGCCCCATGAAGAAGTTGACTGACCAATATCAAAACATTGATATGGTTTGTGGTACTTTTGTCAGTATTCATAGAAAGTGGTCACACTCTGAACCTTCTGGAATACAATACCCGCGACAAGGGCAGGTGGCCTGAATGTCCTTAGTCGCTCGTGCCAAATTCGGATGTTGACACACGTTTAGTTATGAATGCAAGGACAGAGATACACACATGTGAAGTTGAGGGACTCGTGTAAGTCAGGGATGTAACATTTCCCCCCAGTAAACCATGATATCTTAGAGTGTTAAACACGTAGGATGTCATGTGAAGTAGACGTAAACCTAATGATTGACGTCTCGTAGGTTTCCGTAGGGATTTCTCTTGTTATGCAAAGCATTGTAGCCCTTCAAATTGAAAAATACTCCATCATTCTTTGATGGTGTATTCCGTGCCTTCATCTAATTTGATAAGGGGTGGCAGAGGCACATCTCTGCCGAGGAGGTGCTCCTAGTAGAACTTGAGCCTGTTGGTGTAGAACAACAGGTAGATAACCATGCTATCTGTTAGGTGAAGCTTTGCAATGATAGGTGTGAGCAACTACTCGATCGCAAACAACCCCTCCAAATGTGTTTGAGCTTTGCATACTCCTATCCTCGCGAGATATGATTAATCACCCTAAATACATATACTCAACAATTGGTGTATCCAAAATTGTATTCCTATGTGTACTTTGTTTTCAGTAATCATCAACAACAATTCATATAGCTAGATCCCATACAAACATTCATTGTAGAAGATGCTAGTTATTATGGATTCTAAGTACTACACACTAGTTTTTGTTAGAATTCTATGTTCACTGATAAGTTCACTTCCAAATACACTTACCGATTCACAGTTTCAGGGGTGAGGTGATTGGTCATGTATGGTCCTCGCAAGTGCACATTTGATGGTCTGAGTACGATGCACTCAATAACATGGAACTTGGCGGCTATCTGATACTTTTTGGCTACTCGCTTCATTTTTGCCAGNCTCGTAGGTTTCCGTAGGGATTTCTCTTGTTATGCAAAGCATTGTAGCCCTTCAAATTGAAAAATACTCCATCATTCTTTGATGGTGTATTCCGTGCCTTCATCTAATTTGATAAGGGGTGGCAGAGGCACATCTCTGCCGAGGAGGTGCTCCTAGTAGAACTTGAGCCTGTTGGTGTAGAACAACAGGTAGATAACCATGCTATCTGTTAGGTGAAGCTTTGCAATGATAGGTGTGAGCAACTACTCGATCGCAAACAACCCCTCCAAATGTGTTTGAGCTTTGCATACTCCTATCCTCGCGAGATATGATTAATCACCCTAAATACATATACTCAACAATTGGTGTATCCAAAATTGTATTCCTATGTGTACTTTGTTTTCAGTAATCATCAACAACAATTCATATAGCTAGATCCCATACAAACATTCATTGTAGAAGATGCTGGTTATTATGGATTCTAAGTACTACACACTAGTTTTTGTTAGAATTCCATGTTCACTGATATGTTCACTTCCAAATACACTTACCGATTCACAGTTTCAGGGGTGAGGTGATTGGTCATGTATGGTCCTCGCAAGTGCACATTTGATGGTCTGAGTACGATGCACTCAATAACATGGAACTTGGCGGCTATCTGATACTTTTTGGCTACTCGCTTCATT
Organism: Penium margaritaceum; assembly: GCA_023375785.1. Classification (NCBI taxonomy): domain Eukaryota; kingdom Viridiplantae; phylum Streptophyta; class Zygnematophyceae; order Desmidiales; family Peniaceae; genus Penium; species Penium margaritaceum. The sequence continues at coordinate 114,047 of SZWC01006121.1, forward strand.
TTTGCCAGTGTCTTTATATGTGTTGTGGAAGCCTCGCTATTGGATTACGACTAATGCATGTTTCTTAAACTCTCTAACCCCACCAAAGTCAAGGAGATATAACTATAAACAACCACAAAGGGAATATTCTCAATTGTGGTGGATGTTGTGGATGTATACGCAAGCTCGATGATTGGAAGCATGACTCCTCAATCACTGCCTTGTGGCTTGAATAGAGTTTAGAGTAGCTGCTTGAGCATCTCATTAGCATGGTGATTTTTCCTGTCTCTTTTGGGATGGATGGCTGTTCATAGTTAGACCTGAATGCCGTAGTGACTCATTGGCTCCCGCCAAAACCCGCTACTGAACCTCTCATATGTTAGTGCGTATGATGACCACGATGGTTCCGTGCTATGATATGGCGTAATCAGAGCCGGAATCAGATAAAGATAAACAGAGTGAGGAATATCTTGATGGAATCCAGGAGCGCAACCGTGGAAAATTTTCACTGTATTGGCCAGTCTAATTCTGGCAGCCAGGCCTAAAGGGCCTGGATTATAAAATAGTGTGTGGCATGTACATGGCTCTAGTGTGGCTGGGAATAGTAGCTACGCAGTGTGACTTGGCATTGCGCTCAGGTAGGCTCAGGCCTGACTGGGCTTGTAGCATGAGGCGATGTGTGAGCTCCTTGAGGGGGCCATCTGCACGAGTAGTCTGAGGCCACATTTTAGCATGCTTCACAGCTCGCCACCTAGAAGGGTTACATGGCGAGTCACAATGTAGGGACTATGGCTACGGACATCTATGGCTCTCGGTGATANATGCCATGTCACTATACCGACAGGGGTCCCGTTGCGGTACACGAGTACTTTCCATGACCTGAAATTCATTTGTTGAATGGCGGGTCAGAGGTTTGACACCCATGGGAAAGGAACGACCACATGCATTTGGAAACCATCATGGTAATGCATGGGAAAACTGACAAGGGAATGATGTTCGACTTCTGAACTTGACTTCAGAGGGCACGAGGCATTTCCAATATCAGTGCTAAAAAATAGCTTGTAACTTCAGACTTTCGACAAAGAAAACTCAGCATGAATCCGCCCACGCCACGACAAGGACCCTCACAACTAGTACTTGACCATTACCTCACGTCAGCCTGCAAATATTGGGCTGCTTGTTCCTCCCTAAGATAACATACTACATAACCTTACTTTAGAAGAAAAGGCCTCATCCATCCCAACCTTTGACCTTTAGTCTCATTCATCCAAAGTCCAAAAACATATATCACATTTACCACTACCTCGAAATCATGACACCCATCCACCCCTTCTACTTAGAAAAAAATCTAAATGTTGGGAAATTTAGTAATATACCCCAATGGTTTCTCGACGACAGCATGTCGACGCCGCATGACGTACATTGATGACATGCTTATGTCATTTTTCTTCACCAAGAAATCGTCAAACCCTATATAGAAGGGTTTTTTACATTCTCAGGTTTTTTTTGCGGGTAGTTTGCATGGTGGTCCGAGACACCATAGGTTTAAAGGAAACATGCTTTGCCACATGTCACGGAACTCCAACACGTTCTTGCATAAAAAAAATTCCTTTTACCCGGGATGGTATGATTGGGAAGGTTTCGTACGGTTTGAGTCACAAACCAGGGTTAGAATTTGAAAACAAACGGAAAAAAAGAAGAAGAAATGCACAGTTTTTGACACCCCATGCTTGAGGCAAATGAGGCGTTTTGATCCGAGGTAGGAACCAATGAGGGTCACACATGACAGAATAGGGGCCATTAACGTTTTCCCCCCAAAAGCAAAGTGTTCAAGAATCTTGCATTTGGGTCAAAGCCGTCACCTTTTTTATATCGTAACTCGATGTTACAACCCAAAAGGCATACATGGTGAACATTACGACGAGCAGAACTTAGATGGTATTTTTGCAAATGTAATGTGGATGGTTTACATGTAGAAGGTACGGTGTAGAAGGTAAATCCAATGATTGGAACCATTGGATGATCTACAAAGAGGAGCAGCTCCTATACAAAATTCATAGTTGGGAATTGCATAATTGTGTTTAGAGCTTGCTCAAGGGTTTTTCCTTCTTGCATCATTCCGGGGAAGAGCGTCATAGAAAACTGATGCACAAATACATTCTAATTCTCTAAAAGCCCATTTCTCATGTACATCACCCCCTCGTGTTTTCGTTTCGAAGGAGGGAGGTAACATCCCAAATTTGTGATTTTGTAAGAATTTCTTCTGTACAAAACTTGAAGTTCATAACGAACAAACGTCAGCTTTGTTTTTGACAAGCTAGCACAAAACTGTCGCGTGCAAGACATGTCGGGCAACTTCATGCCAGTGATTTCTTTCTCACTCGGATGCACTCTCTCATGCCCTCCCCTTGTGTCGCTCACCCCGTGAGGTAGGGAGGGGAGGACAAGGTCAAGGGCTCAAGGCCACTTGCCTTGACCCTTGAGGCCTCATGAATATCTGGCTGTAGATAGAGCAGACAGCTTGGTCAGCTGCCTACACATGGCCGGCCGGTGGACAATTGATCACCCGACAAGCTGCTGGCCGGTGGTCGGAGAGAGGCTAGCCGTTGGCCAGCCCTTGCTGTGAGGAGGGGTGGTTATGGACCACCCCTTGCTTTTCCGAGGATGGATGACTGAACAAGCCTCCCAGCAAAATCTTCAATGGCAAGTCGTAGAAGTTCCTAGCACATGCATGAAACAATGAACACAATAATGAAACATACTTGGGATATTGGACGCTCATTTGGGTATTGCTCGTGACACTGTGTTGTGAGAGGCTACTTCAAGAAAGTGTAAAAGGAAGTGGAGGGTTTTGAGGATATCTGCGCGCGTCTTTATAAACTTCTAGCCCCATGAAGAAGTTGACTGACCAATATCAAAACATTGATATGGTTTGTGGTACTTTTGTCAGTATTCATAGAAAGTGGTCACACTCTGAACCTTCTGGAATACAATACCCGCGACAAGGGCAGGTGGCCTGAATGTCCTTAGTCGCTCGTGCCAA